>JAHDVF020000526.1:0-39059 GCA_022606425.2 Lepidostoma basale | reverse complement strand
GATAACGATATGTATAGTTTATATCATACTCCCCTGGATGAAGGTATAAAACCATTAACAAATTTGACTCAAAAGTGGAAAAAAAACAGTATTTTGATTCGTAAAAGAATGTCATTATGGAATTCCTAAGAGTTCATGCCATAAGATTATCAAAACATTTATTTGTCTTTTGAATTCTTTTTCAATATCAAATCAAATTTGTTTATTTACTCAAAATACATTACAAATAGCATAAATGTTTAAGGCATATCTATTGAGTACAGGTCAAATATTATATACGTACAACATAATACCAGGAACGATGTCCAACGGTGTCCAACGGTGATGGTCCAACATTAGGAAGACGAGATACTTTCTAAAGTCAAAAGTATTTGTCCCCTGAACGTACTTTTACTAATATAAAAGACGTCGAACTCTGAGGAGACCGCGTTCAGCAGACTAATTGCTCTTCCCACCGGTGTCACCAGAGGCAGATTGGTTCTGGCTGGTTGGTAAAACAATCTGTGCTGTCGCTGTCGGAGATATCTATGAATTTTATGTATGTCAATCTCTAAAGTAATTTATAACATCTGGTGTGTGACAACATTCAATAAGTAAATAAAAAAAATGTGATATCATAACAGCATTATATGTTTAAACAGTTAATAATATTGTAGTATCATAGTGTTTCGGCTTCAACAATAAATAGACTAACAATATGTTAGGCGACAGCCTTCGCATTGTGTTAATAAGGTAGTTTGCTAAATGCCGAAAATCATTCTCCATAGATGGCGTTAGTGGGTCGGTTGTATAGGTTAATTCTTGAAATAATTCACAAGTGCAACCAAATCTACATAGATGGCTGACTGAAACTGACACGTGAAGATAAATATGGATTTTGAGGTATATATACATCTTCCAAAAATTTGTCATGCATGATCACAATAACAAATGTGGAATGGGGAATGTTGTAATTACATAAAGCGTGCGCTTAACCCAACCAATGACAGGTCATGAGTCCTGTAAACACCTTGATCATCCATGTTCAGTTTCCAGTTTGCGTCTTCGTCTCTATTGAGATACAATTAAAATACAAATAGACTATTCAAAAATATCAACTTTAACATTTTAAAAAGCATGAAATAAAGGGTTAACGTGAAAATTTATTTCACATCCCCTCCCCATGTGCCTCATAACTATCCCTTGTTCGGAAAAATCTCGGAGGGGATATATTTACAACTGCAGAAAATTATGTTCTTACTTTTTATCCTTCTCCCCTAAGCTCGGCAGAACGGCCACTTATGAGTTGCAGCATACAAAATCAGGTGAAATGACGGGCGAAAAAAATTGTACCACCATTGTGTGACGAAGACGGTCTTCAGAAAAGTTAAATTTACACACATGGTTTGAATGTTTTATGAATAATTCAACCGTAAAATGCTTGATAAACGTGTAAAATAGAGGTTCTGGTGGATATAGTGATGAGAATCTGGAAACAAATTTATTTTTAAACTTATTGAATGCTAAGGCATTAACCCTGTGGAATTCCATAGTAATACACTTAGGATATTGAAAAACTTTGTTTAATTCACTATTTAATGAAAAACATTTAAAAAAAAAGTAAAAATACGTATTTTTTTATTAATATTTTTTATTAGTCTTCCTTTGTTTAGTTTTTATTATATTTTTACACTTGAAGATGGAGGTATCCTCCGAAACATGTCGTGTTTTTAAATATTTTTTAATTAAATAGGGGATTAAACAAAGTATTTCAATATCCTAAGTATAATTTATTGTTATATTTAGCTTTTTTTTATTTAGTAGAATAAATGCAGTAGAAAAGAAATCTCTTAGACGAATGTGTGGATACTCTGTTTATGATAGAGTGTCGAATGAAAATATGAGAAGTGAATGCGGTGCGAATGATGGTGTAATGAACAAAATAATGAAAAGATCATTAAGATGGTTTGGATATATTATTATTATTATTATTAATATTATTATTATTTTTATTATTATTATTATTTTGTTGAATCGCTCTTTACATCATGACAGCATGAGACAAATCGATGTAAAGGGTATTAAAGCTATCATAGTGATTCTCGTGACATGTGATAGGTAGCTAATCAATCGCCATTTTATTGTCACTTGAATTCTACACCAGACCAATGACAATCACACTGTCTTTGGTCTGGTGGTCTCGCCAGGAATCAAACCCGGAACCTTCGGGGTGGGAGTCAATGCACTTACCACTCAGCCACGAAGGCGGGCAAATATGGAAAGAATGAATGAAGAAAGAATGGTAAAAAAATTATATGTAAACAATGTAAATGGAACCAGAAATAGAGGAAGACCGATAAAAACGTGGCACGATCAAATAAATCAAATTTGAATGTCAGCCACGTGAGGAGTCAGGGAAATCGACGCGCGTGCATGACACGATGTATGAATGTTGAGGAAGCGACAAAAATATGCCAGGAAAGAAAAGTGTGCCAGTCCATTCTTTATGCCTACCTTCGATGAAGTAATAAGGTAGTTTCCCATTTTTTTCCATTTATAATATATTTAACTTTGATCTAAAACAACAAAGTTTAGATTATATTCTATTTTTTTTCATCGCATACAAATAGTATATTTAAATTTAAAATGCTAATCAATTACTATAATTTATATACATTGGAAGCCTTATGAGCGACACAAATGGGAATCTCTATATTAAATATATTATACGATAACTTTATAAGGCATTATTAAATAGTTAAATTTTATAAGGCATTATTAAATAGTTAAATTTTTAACGGTTAATTTGTAATGACATGTTTCCTCTTAGCAATCAAAACATATGATTCCATTAGATATAATAAAACTCCTAAAAAACATTCGTATATATAAATGACGATTATCGTTGAATATATAGGAATTAATTAACATACCAACTTACTAACCATCACGCCGTCTCCCCGGAGGGGTATGCAAATAGAATAACCCCCATACTGTTCAGTCCTGACATACTCCTCTCGCTTTCTCTACATTCATACATCTTGTCATGCACCACGTCGATTTCTCCGACACGTGACGCATTTGACATTCTATAAGTCCCTTTGAGACTCTATCATATAAATATTTATCACACATTTGTTTTAGAGATCTCATTTCTACTGCATTTATTCTATTTTCATCCTTCTTATACCAGTTACATGCTTCACTTCCATACATGAGGGTCGGCACAAGAACACTATTATGCACTGCCATCTTAGCTTTTTGGATAGGCTTTTTTTTGCGATGACAACTTTAAGTGCACCATTCACTTTGTTGTCTGCCCAAACTCTTATTTAAATATCCTTCTCCACTCTCCGATTCTTTGTTTACATATTTCATAAATAAACAAATGCATCCTCTTGTTACAGAATTTCACCGTTTACACTAATGTTCCAGACTACAAGAATTAAAAAAAATAAAAATCTTCATGTTTCCTAATGACAAAATTTCCCAGACAGTTTACTTTCGTTTTCCTACAAACCTTGAGTAATGCAATTACTTACCCACCAAAGTGCATTATATTCTTATGTTATCTTTTACTTCCGCTGGAGTTTTTGGTTTATCTATTCTTTTCAATTCACTTACTCTCATCAACTCAAATTTCATGTTGCATGTAAAATATATATTTCTTTATCGTTTCTTGAACTATGATGTAAAACTCCATATTACATACAACATTTTGAATGTATAAAAATACTTGCAGATGAATACTGGATTTTATTTACCCATTGCGGGTCATCAAGTCAAGGATTAATTTTATCACAATAGAGAAAATCTCTCTCAATAAAGCGTGCGCTTAACCCAACCAATGACAGGTCATAAGTCCTGTAAACACCTCGATCACCATATTCAGTTTCCAGTTTGCATCTTCGTCTCTATTGAGATAAAATTAATCCTCCATATTACATAATTAATACTAATGAAAATGTCAGTTTTCTAGAAACTTTTTTTATATTTTAATGGGAATGACATGTTTCGCCTTTCTAATGCGTTATCTAGGACGTTTGATCATGCCTTAGAAAGGCGAAACATTACACTCCCATTAAATATAATAAAACTTCTGAAAAACTGACGTTTTCATTCGTATTAATTATGTATTTCTTATGAAACGAATAGGTATCTATGACAAAAAAAATATGATGATGTATTATTCATAACTAAATAACTAACTAAACATCACGCCGTATCCCAGAAGGGATGGGCAGAAAAAATGGACCATCACATTGATATTTCCTTACAAACATCTCTCGATTCCTCAACGTCGTGTCATACACCCTCATCGATTTCTCCGACTTCTCAAGTAGCCGACATTTAAGATTATATTGACTTGATCGTGCCATGTTTTCCTCGATCTTTCTCTATTTCTTGTTCATAATTACTTTCATACAGGTATTTTTTTACCCTTTTTTCTACATGGATTATTTCCGTGTGTCCAAACTATCTTAATTACCCTTTTTATATTTTGTACAAAATACGTTTACTGCATTTACTTCTTATATTTGCATTTGACACTTTATCATATCGTATCTTCGGTAAGACAAGGGCACATTTAAAGATTTTTAAAGAATAAACTAACTATTTGTGAAATGTATACTTATACGAGGTCTGTTCAAAAAGTATCGCGAATTTTGAATTTCCGCTGGCTACGTATATTTGATTTTTGATTTTTTTATAGCGTTATGTTGGTACTCATGTCTCTTACTTATGCTGACAAGGTCGGCCATTTTAAATGTTTAGTTAATTTTTGACAGCTGTTTTGCTTGAATGTGTTTTGGCTCGTCTTCGATTTTTGCCTATTCCAAAAAATGGATCAAAGAATCTGTATCAAATTTTGTGTGAAAAACAAAATAAAGTGCGCGGACGCATTTCGAATTTTGACTGTGGCATATGGTGAAGCTACCTTGGACCAAAGCAACGTTTATCGGTGGTACAAAATGTTCTCAGAGGGCCGAGAAGATATGAACGACGAAGAGCGTGCCGGACGCCCGAGCACGTCAACAACAGACGAAAACATTGATAAAGTGAAGAAAATAGTATTAGCCAATCGTCGAATCACCGTTAGAGAAGTTGCTGAGGGCCTAAACATATCGATTGGCTCGTGCCATTCGATTTTAACCAATGATTTGGGCATGAGTCGGGTCGCCGCGAAATTCGTGCCAAAATTGCTCAATTTCGACCAAAAACAGCATCGCGTTAACATTGCTCAGGAGATGTTGGACTCGGTCCGTGACGACCCAAATGTGCTTCAGAGGGTCATAACTGGTGACGAATCATGGGTTTATGGTTATGACGTGGAAACCAAAGCTCAATCATCCCAATGGAAGCTGCCGCATGAGCCAAGACCAAAAAAGCGCGCCAAGTTCGGTCGAACGTGAAGGTTTTGCTCACAGTTTTCTTCGATTGCAGGGGCGTGGTGCATCATGAGTTCTTGCCACAGGGTAGTACGGTCAATAAGGAATATTACCTGCAAGTTATGCGCAATTTGCGCGAAGCAATCCGCCAGAAACGCCCGGATTTGTGGAAGAACAAAAACTGGCTTTTGCACCATGATAACGCCCCTGCTCACACATCGTTGCTTGTGCGCAAATATTTGGCCAAAAACAACACAGTAATGGTGCCGCAGCCACCGTATTCCCCAGACCTGGCCCCCTGTGACTTTTTCCTGTTTCCAAAACTGAAGAGGCCCATGAAAGGACGACGCTACGCCACGATTGAGGAGATAAAGACGGCATCGAAGGAGGAGCTGAACAAGATCACAAAAAATGATTTTTTTAAGTGCTTCGAGGATTGGAAAAAACGTTGGCATAAATGTATTATATCCGAGGGGAATTACTTTGAAGGGGACAAAATAGATATTCATGAATAAATAAATACTTTTTGAAAAAATATAAAATTCGCGATACTTTTTGAACAGACCTCGTATCTGTATACGAATCCTGGATTTTCACCTGTGGGTGGTTAATTTAAATTTTTAATTGTATCTCAATAGAGACGAAGAAACAAACTGAAAACTGAATATGGATGATCAAGGTGTTTACAGGACTTATGACCTGTCATTGGTTGGGTTAAGCGCACGCTTTATGTAATTACAACATTCCCCATTCCACCATTGTTATTATGATCATGTATGATACATTTTTGGAAGTTGTATATATACTCCAAATCCATAGATGAAGTTGTATATATACTCTACATAGATGGCTAACTGGAACTGCCACGTGAAGATATGTATCGATTTGGAGTATATATACAACTTCCAAAAATGTATCATACATGATCATAATAACAATGGTGGAATGGGGAATGTTGTAATTACATAAAGCGTGCGCTTAACCCAACCAATGACAGGTCATAAGTCCTGTAAACACCTTGATCATCCATATTCAGTTTCCAGTTTGTTTCTTCGTCTCTATTGAGATACAATTAAAATTTTAAAATAAACTAACTAACTAACTAACTAACTATCACGCCATCTCCCCGAAGGGGTAGGTAGAAATAATGGACTGCCACACTTTTCTTTCCTGACATATTTCTCTTGCTTCCTAAACATTCATACATCGTGTCATGCACGCGCGTCGATTTCTCTGACTCACATGGCCGACATACAATATTTGATTTATTTGATGGTGCCACGTTTTCCTCGGTCTTTCTCTATTTCTGGTTCCATTAACATCATTTACATATAACTTTTTTACCATTCTTTCTTCATTCATTCTTCCCATATGTCCAAACCATCTTAACGATCCTTTCATTATTTTGTTCATGACACCATCATTCGCACCGCATTCACTTCTTATATTTTCATTCGACACTCTTATCATACACAGAGTATCCACACATTCGTCTAAGAGATCTCATTTCTACTGCATTTATTCTACTTTCATCCTTTTTCTTTCAGTTCCATGCTTCGCTTCCATACATAAGGGTCGGTAGAAGAACACCATTGAAGAATAATATCGTGTTATTCTGCCTATATTGATGATACACTATCGCCCTCTGGCAAAATTAGACTGAACTTAATGAGCCACTTTGTTCCTCCAGATAAAGGGATGTTTTTAAAATACTTTGGCATACTTAACGCATTTTGAGAATTTTTAACAATTATCCCCTGGTCTTACCGAAGGTGCGATATACAGATTAAGGACACATCCGTCTAAGAGATCACATTTCTACTGCAATATTAAAATAATACAAAAGTCCGGATCGTTCATGTCAACATGTGCAACATCGAAAAAAAACATTATGTGTTATTACATTATGTGCTAAATTAAAAAAACGATGGATTCGTGGAACATAAAATAAATAGACAATATGTGCACCATCTAAAAATAACATTTTGTGTTAAATTATTTTTATTTTGTTATTTTATTTTATATCATTGTATTTTATATTATTTGTTTTAGATTTATTTTGTGGGTGTTGGACGATCGAAGTATGCGCGGGAGATGCCTATTGGTGGCGATGAGGTTCGCAACCCATCACATCGCGTCTCCCGCGGGGCGAAAAGAGAAGGATGAAGTGCCGCATCAGTAAAAGTGTGACAGTTCATTCTTTCTGCCTACCCTTTCGGGGAGACGGCGTGATGGTTCGTTAGTTTGTATATTATATTGTATAGGTGCATACATTAACGATGAGTTTCATTTAACTTGCGATGTTACGAGATTATTGAAATAATTTCATTATAATAATTCGTAGAAGTAGAAAAAACGTCATATAAATGGTTTATTGTAGATTATTATTTTATTCAAACAAACATAATGCCAAAATCATTCAAAATTTGGCCACATTCAAAGCCGGAAAATTCGACGAGCTTGAACGAAAGAAGAATGGTTAAAAAACATAAACAAGTAGTGTGAATGGAAAAAGAAGTCGAGGGAGATCAAGGAAGACCTTCATGGCAGAGTGGTTACGAGCTCTGACTTCCATGCCGAAGGTCCTGGGTTCGATTCCCGGCGATGGCAGTGTGATTGTCACACTGTCTTTGGTCTGGTGTAGAATTCACGTGACAATAAAATGGCGATAGATTGGCTACCTATCACATGTCACGAGAATCAATTTAATAGCTAAAAAAAATAAAAATTGTATACAGTAATTGGGTCCAAAACGACCTGTTGTGTACTTAAAAAAAAAAAAAAACATAGTATGCCCAAATACATCAATTACTTAAAGACGGCCATGTTCGAAGTAGGAACAATCGACGAGCGTGCATGTCACGATGTGTAAATGAAGATGAGGCGCGAGAGTTATGTCAGGACAGAAGAATGTGGCGATTTATCCTCTCTGCCTACCCCTTCGAGGAAACGGCGTGATGGTTAGTTAGTTAGTTAACATATGTAAAAATATGCGCATATTAAAATTTATATTATCATTATGTGGAGTTCATTTGATATTTTACTATAGGCTTCATAACCAGTACACGAAAAGAACATTCCACATGTTAAAATAGAAATTGTTTTACTAATAATACTGCACAATGATTCATCAATGTCATTCAAGTAGGTTATAAAACCAGGCGTTTAAAGTAAAATGCAACAAAACTGTGAATGTAGGTATTCTAGCGGGAAAGTATTTGTTAGCTACACGGTGCACGCTTATCGCAGTCGAAAGGTATTTACTATAAACCCTGTAGTGAGGGATTGGGGTTTAAAAATACAGTACACACAAACAATATATTAAAAAAATTATTGACACTCTAATTAATAATTAAATTATTCATTTGAGATAAACTTAAGTTTATATAGTTCTCTCGATGATGAAGGTATGAGCCTTCGAAACATGTCGAGAAAAATATACTTAAAAGTGGAAAAATCAGTGTTTTAATTCATCAAAAAATTCGTAATTAAATTATTGCCAGTCTGCAACATAAGCGTGAATGGTGAAAATCTGGAACAAGTGTATGAATTTGTTCTTAAGATAATCAAATGATTTAACTGAAATCTCTCGATGGAAGTTCATTTTAAATAATAATTAAAAAACGATGTTGTCGACAGACTGGTTTATGCCAGCGAGCCTGGCAAAACTGGTCACTGTCGAAATAGAGGTCACTGTAGTTATAAAAAACATCGTTTTATTTAATAAGGATTAATTGTATCTCAATAGAGACGAAGATGTAAATTGTTTTCTGGGAACAGAAGGTGGCGTTGGTGGATCGTTTTATTTAAATATAATAAATTTGTTAATTTAGGAAGTATGTTTACAAATGACGGAAGAGTCGAGAGGGATATTGAAATAATGAAGCAGCAAAAGGCACCAGTAAGGCCGAAGAGATAAAAGGATGGCTGAACGTCATCGTACCTGGACAGCTCAACGTCATAAACAGGTCATACGACCTAAACTAAGAAGAAGATAATGACTTGTTTATTATGCATATTGTCCCAAATAGTGTCCCTCAAGCATTCAGAGTTCTACCCATTAAAGGTCAACATGTTTTCATTCCCGATGTTCTATTTATATGTTTAGTTCTAACGGTTTTTGCTCTTGTTCCGATTCCGTAAGTCATTATGGCACTCATGAATGTTTTGTTTTTTACCTGTATATTAAGAATATTGTTCCAAACAGTGTCCCTCTGCCATTCAATGCAACACTGTTGGTAGGACACTTACCTTAGGTAGGTCATAATATTTTCATTCCTGGTGTTCTGATGATATATTTATTACTAACAGTGTCTACTCCGTAAGTCATTGCGTGTTTTGTTGATCTTAATTTTGTTTTCCGCTTGTTTGTTAAGAATATTGTCCCAAACATTGTCCCTCTGGTATTCAAAGTTTAACCCATGATAGGTCATAATGTTTTCATTTCAAACGTTCTGATGATATGTTTAGTTCTGATAGTGTCTGCTTTTGTTACGATTCTGTGAGTCATTATGGGACTGATGTATGTTTTGTTGATCTTGATTTTGTTTTCCATTTGTATATTAAGAATATTGTCCCAAACAGTGTCCCACTGTCCATGATACGTCATAATGTTTTCATTTCTGATCTTCTAATGATGAGTTAAGTTCTGATAGTCTCGCTTTTTTTCTAATTCCGTGAGTCATTATGGGACTGATGCATGTTTTTTTTGATCCTGATTTTGTATTCCACTAGTATAAAATGCTTTTTTTGTCCCAAACAATGTCCTTTACGAATTCAGAGTTCTACCCACGATAGGTAACTTTTTTTTATTTCTGATGTTCTGATGACATGTTTAGTACAGACGGTGTATGTTCTTGTTCCGATTCCGTTAGTCATTTCGGGACCAATGCATTTTTTGTTGATGTTAATTGTGCTATCAATTTGCGTATCATGATCATTGCCCGAAACAGTGTACCTCAGACATTCGGAGGTAGGACAGTGTTAGGATCGTGAAGGTAGTAAATCATCATCATCATCAGCCGTCTATCATCCACTGCTGAATGTAGGCCTTTCCCAAAGCACGCCACCGCCCCCTATCCATTGCCGCTCCCATCCATCCATGTCCAGCAATCCTTTTCAGATCGTCGGTCCAGCGGGCAGGGTGACGTCCAACTCTACGGAATCCTGTACGCCGTGTCCACTCTAGAACCCGTCTTCCCCATTGGCTGTCGGTTCTCCGACAGATATGGCCAGCCCACAGCCACTTCAGCCCGCCTATCCGCAGAGCCACCTCAGTATTAAATATATTATTATTGCGCAATAAGGTATTAAATATCATATTTAAAATGTGAATGGTTGTAACTTTCCGGGTTGAGTTCTCAGTAAATGAATATCCAGGAACATTTCTATAAAGTTTCCTTTTCTTCGCGCGGCTCTATTCGCGTGAGCAGCGATTCCATCATTGCTATAAATTGTTTTATCTGAGCGTTAGCTTTCCGATACCAATCTGGGTGGCTCTTATTCCCCGCTACTAGTAAACGTCTGAATTATTCTGTCCGAGAGCGGCGAGCTTTCTTTGCTTAGCTTTGCACTCTGCACCGAATTAAAAAGTGTCTATGAAAGCTTCAAAATAAAATAATTGATGTATTTAGTGTTTCTTTTTATATATACTTAGTATACATCATTCACTTTATTAATAAAATAAAAATTAAATACCAAACATGTTTCGGACTAACCAGCCCTTCATCAGTGATATTCTGTCGAAACTGACCGCATGCGTAATTATTTTTCTAATATTTTAAATATTTATATTTAAATAATATTACTGATGAAGGGCTGGTTCGTCTGAAACATGTTTGATATTTAATTTAAAAAAAATTATAAAGTGATTGTTGTATACTAAGTATTTAAAAAAAATCAAATCAAATCAAATCAGTTTATTTTCTCAAAAGATATTACAAACAACAATTATAGTTTAAGGCATCTTTTGAGAACAGGTAAAACATAAAAAATATATAATATAATACCAGGAACGCATGAGATATGGTTCGACATTAGGTATACATAATAATCTCCAAAGTCAAGAATATTTGTCTTCAGAACGTACTTTCACGAATATGAAAGACGTCGATCTCCGAAGCGATCATATTCAGAAGTTCGATTGCTCTCCCCAGCGGCATCACCAGAGGCAGGTGAATATAGAATATATAATATAGAAGAGATGTATTTAGTATAGAATGTGAAAAAAAAGATTATATGGGAGAGAAATATTTTTCCTTGCTAGGGAAATATATAATATGATAATGCCCTATAGGACTTCTCCTGTAAGCCCCTATAATTATATTCTACTGGTTATTTATGCAGTTTATTGTAGCCAGCTGCTTCATTTGTGGTTCAATATGGGTAATGTTTATAGTTTTCATTATTTTCATGAATAATCATGGCATTACTGTGGCTTTATCGTAAAGCATTAATGTACTACAATATGTTCGTGGTTCAAGCAATTGATTGTAGTCCATCAAACATTGGTTGACCCCTACTGTATGGTTGTACAAAAAAATGGTTTTGAATTTCGAATGCTACATTTGCAGCTTATACTCGTATATGAATGTTTCTTAAAAATCTTTTTATTTTAGTTCCTAACTACCTAATTGTGCGTAATATTATTATAAACCGGGACTTTCTGTTTGAGTTGTAATTGTTGAAAACTGTAGTTCGAGACAATTGTTTTACTGCAAATGAAGCTAGCCGCACAATGAGGGTTAATCAAAATTTGACCGCAACACCACTGCTAACCAAGGTATATAGAATAAATATGGTAAGATATTCCGCGTTTTATTTTTGACATCTACTGCGCAGCTACGTCACGTGGAGACCCAAGCATTAGGTTGTGTAGTATGAGTTGAGTATATATTTATACATTGGGTATGGAATTTTTCTTTGTTTATTTATTACGTCTAATTAAAAGAAGTTTTTGTAATTGTATTAAATAAATTATGACAAATCGTTTTCTTTATTTAAGTTATTGTTTTTTTTATTTTTCTTTTTTTAGAGTTAGCATCTTCAATGAGCTTTAAGTTCATTGTTCTTATTTTGAAAAACATTTTACATCGATAAAAAAGATTTTTAACTGGATATGGCAAATCAACTCCATTTGATTTAGCTTGTTTATAGTTATTTAGGTTTGTTTATAGTTTCGTTTCGATTTCGAGTTCACCACATGACGTCACTTGACAGCAAATTATTAGAAAGGGATAGCATGCTACGTGCGCAATATCTTACCATATTATTCTATATACCTTGACTGCTAACGAACATTTGGACAACACTCTGAAAACCAATATGGTGCCGATATGCATCACCTAATGCCGTTATTGGCGAATTCGGTTTATATGTAAATACTAATTCAATTTTGATCAACCCTATTAGAACAGTTTGAAAATCAAACTGAATATTTTATTGTTTGAATCTCAATGCTCCAAAGGTTCTCCTGATAAATAATACGAATAAAAACTTATTTAACCTAATGTTTTTTTTGTTAAAATCCATTACTGACGACCTTCGTGGCCGAATGGTAAGTGCATTGACTGCCACCCCGAAGGTTCCTGGTTCGATTCCCGGCGAGGGCAGTGTGATTGTCACACTGTCTTTGGTCTGGTGTAGAATTCACGTGACAATAAAATGGCGCTATATTATCTAACTATCACATGTCACGAGAATCACTATAATAGCTATAATACCCTTTACATCGATTTGGCTCATGCTGTCTTGGTGTAAAGAGCGATTCAACAAAATAATAATACCTAGTATTTGTATATTTTTTCTTCCATTTCTTCTATATACGCCATACTTTGTGTTGTTATGGTGTTTTTTTTTCTTTTTTTTAATTTTCGTTTTTACTCATTCTATTTTGATCAACTCTAATATTTGTCAAATTAACCATACAATTGCGTTTTACATTATAATTTACAACTAATAAAGTAAGTTCTATTAAAGTTTAAGGAAATTACATGTTTTGTCTTTTTATGGCATTATCAATCTTTGTAAAATCAACCATACAATTGTGTATTACATTATAATTTACGAATAAAAATGTAAGTTGTATACAGGTTTAAGGAAATAACATGTTTTGCTATTTTAAGGCATTATTAAATGTACTTCCGAAAAATATTGTATAATAACAAACATATACATTTTACCATTCTCAGTGTTTACCAAAAATACTTTTAGAAAACGGACGTTTTCATTCGTATTAATTACATATTTAACATGAAGTTTTACATCATGTATTTCTATTTTTCTTTTTTATACACTATGTAAATACAACATACTTACTTGACTTTACTTTGCGTATGGCGGCAAAAAAAAATTTTTTTTTCTATGCCATTGGGCCGCGTCACAGGCGAAGATCCAGACCCTCCATCCACTTCACTGCTCCTGGCGTGGCTCTGTGAAGGTCATCAAGGCCAGGAGGGTATCTTCTGGTGGGGCAATCCTCCACAATGTGCCGGATAGTCTGGCTCTCCGCCCCGCAGTCACATCCAGGAGATGGAGTAAGTCCCCATCTATGCATGAGGAAGCCGCACCGTCCCTGCTCTGTTCGGATCCTTATTAAAAATAAAATATCCTTAAATTATCCTTATTAAAAATTAATTTTAAAATTTTAAATACAACATCTTTATTAAAAAAAGAAAATTTAATACACATGTTCCGGACAAACACAGTTTCTTCACTAAAGATATATTTTTTTAAATATTATTAAATTTTTGTTGTTTACATGATCTGACAGATGTTATAAAGATTTATTTTGGAACAAAAAGTTGTTATAATGGTTCATTTATTTTTTATTTTTTATACACTTTGTATATACAACACTTATATTCAAAAAATAAAATTATATAGACATGTTTTGGACAAACAGTCCTTTTTCAGTAAAGATACATTTAAAAAAATAAAAAGTGATGAAAAAGACAAATAGAAATAAACTATCATAACAACACAAAGTATGGCGTATAAATAAGACATTTTACATTTATTGATTTTGCCATTTAAAAATATATTGCGTAATATTTATATAAAAATTATATTAATATTCATTAGTAAATCCATCTGGTCCTAATATTTATTTAAAAACATCAATATAATAACTGTACCTAAGAGACATAAAGTCTTCGTCCACAAGAATAATGATGGTCATGTTAGATTTTCTTTATGTTTAATGTGTGTTTATGACAATTCAATATCTTTGCGAATACTTTACTATATTACATATTGAACTATATATTGCAAGCTAGAGTTTGGGTCGGAACAACGACCGCTACGCACATATATGTTTTGCGCATCACTGTTTTCATTATAAATCAGAGATATAGTGATTTTACTAATGCGAATTCTTGTAAATATAATACCTTTCGTGTTTAAGTGTTATTTTTAACTATTTTCCGGGTCAAATTCTGTGTTATTTATTGTTTTATGTAAAGTATTAACTACCGCGTGGTGATGTCGAGTCCCTCTAATTGTGGTGCAATCTTTATCGGTCAAATTTGTTCCCGTTCAGGTTGTGACGTGTTCGATCTTCGGGCGCCATCTTGTTCAAATTAAATTTATTTAATGTTTCTTTTTTTTAATATATACTTTGGATACAACACTCACATTTATTATAAATTATAAAATAAAAGTTAAATATCAAACATGTTTCGGACTAACCAGCTCTTCATCAGTGATATTATATAAATATTTAAAATATTATAAAATTGTTTACAATTATGGTCAGTTGTGACAGATGTTATAATAATTTATTTTGGAACGTTTATGCTTTTAGATTTATTTCATTTGTTGTAAGTTAATAACTGAACCCCAAAAAGAACTTCAAATTATTATTTTAAATTTTAAATTAATTCATAATATATTTATTATAACAAAAGCATAAACGTTCTAAAATGATTCATTATAACATCTGTCAAAACTGACCAAATTTGTAAACAATTTTATAATTTTATGAACAATTTATGTTACACCTGAAGATGGAGGTATCCTCCGAAACATGTCGTGTTTTTTTAATATATGATATATTTTTTAAATACTTTGTTTATTAAACAAAGTTAGGATGCAATCATCTGCCTAACATTTCTTCCTTATTTCGTCGTTCGGTATTCTATCATATATCGTTTTCTCGCACATTGCTGTCCTAGCTCTTGCCAGCTCCAAGCTTTTATTATATATGTTTTTCTTGAAACACTAATATAAAAAAAACTAACTAACTAACTAACTAACCATCACGCCGTCTCTCTGAAGGGGTAGACAGAACGAATGGACTACCACACTTTTCTTTCCTGACATATTTCTCTCGCTGCCTCAACATTCATACATCGTGTAATGCCGACGCGTCGATTTCTCTGACTTCTCACATGGCCGACATTCAACATTAGATTTATTTAATCGTGCCACGTTTTCCTCGGTCTTCCCCTATTTCTGGTTCCATTTACATCGTTAACATATACTTTTTACCATTCTTTCTTCATTCATTCAAAATAATGAAAGAATCATTAAGCTGTTAAGCATTGTCATGAACAAAATAATGAAAGGATCATTAAGATGGTTTGGACATATGGAAAGAATTAATGAAGAAAGAATGGTAAAAAAATTATATGTTAATGATGTAAATGGAACCAGAAATAGAGGAAGATCGAGGAAAACGTGGCACGATCAAATAAATCAAATATTGAATGTCGGCCATGTGAGGAGTCAGAGAAATCGACGCGCGTGCATGACACGATGTATGAATGTTTAGGAAGCGAGAGAAATATGTCAGGAAAGAAAAGTGTGGCAGTCCATTCTTTCTGCCTACCCCTTCGGAGAGACGGCGTGATGGTTAGTTAGTTAGTTAGTTAGTTAGTTAGTAATCATTAAGATGGTTTGGACACATGGATATCAAAAAAAGGTTATTAATATACAATTTTGTAAACACAAAGTAAATACCATACATAAAAATCGTTTATTTTTATCTCGTATACTTCTAAAAAGATTTTTTTTACCTCGGACGTTTTTACATACATAAATTGTCTAATTTAAAACCCTTCTTCCTTCTAGCGGATAAGTGATTCAGTTAACTCTATCCCCACTGTAGTTTACTGCAGGAAGTGACTCGGGGTGAAGAGGAAACAAAAAAAATGAACTAGGAAACGGTTCAGCCGGACCAGGTAAGACCCTTTTGTTTTATTATTTAGACTCAGCACGTACCTACGTGCCTTTTATTTTATCTTTTCAAATAACTTATCAACATTAAAGTATATGTGTATTCTATAATACTAATATTTTGACTAATGCACTAACTAACCATCACCTCGTTTCCTCCGAGGGGTAGGCAGAGAGAATGACCCGCCGTATTGCTCTGTTCTGATTCGAGTTTTCTACATAAATACATCGTAACGTGCAAGGTCTTAAATTTTTCCTCTTCTTCTTTATTATTAAACCTGGCCATGTATCGTTATTTGGGGACGGCTCTTCATATACGGCTCCGCTAATTCTCGTGATTTTGAGTCATCTGGCTGTTAAGTCCCAGCGTCTTCAGGTCCTTTCCATCTGTGGACATACGCTCGTCAATTTTCCCAATTAAGAATATGGCCGTCTTTCAAAATTTATTCATTTGATCATGGCATGCTTTTTTGAGTCATTCTCGGCTTCTTTTTTTTATTTACACTGCTTGTAAACATCTTATGTCAGTATGTACAAATGTATGCGGTCCTTTTTTAAATTGACTTATGATAAAAAAATCATCTGCCTACAACTTTTCCTTATTTTATCATTCGGTATCCTATCATACATCTATTTCTCGCCCATTTTTCTTAGTTAATTTATTTCTACGAAATGTATCATACTTTCATCCTTATTTTGCCAACTACAAGCTTCAGTTCCATGCAAAAGGGTTGGCACTAGAACTTATTACATATTGAACTCTTTGTACAGACAATTATCTTTGCTTCAGTGGTTATATTTCTTTGTCTTTTTTTTTATGTACTTTGTATATATTGTACAAAGTACATCACTAATTTAACAAAAAATTAAAATTACATATCAGACGTGTTTCGGACAACAATTCCTTCTACAGTGATATTATAAAGATCCATAATTAGAATATTATAAAATTGTTTACAAATATGATCTGTTTTAAAAGATGTTATAAAGATTTATTTTATAACATCTGTCAAAACTGATCAAATTTGTGAACAGTTTTATAATATATTGAATATGTATATTTATAATAGTTCTTCTACAGACTCTAATGTGTGAAAGCGACAAATAAAATTGGCAAAAGAATGATGAAAGTAGAATAAATGCAGTAGAAATGAGATCTCTAAGACGAATGTGTGGATACTCTGTGTATGATAGAGTGTCGAATGAAAATATAAGAAGTGAATGTGGTGCGAATGATGGTGTTATGAACAAAATAATGAAAGGATCATTAAGATGGTTTGGACATATGGAATGAATGAATGAGGAAAGAATGGTTAAAAATTATACGTTAACGATGTAAATGGAACCAGAAATGGAGGAACACCGAGAAAAACTAGCACGATAAAATAAATGAAATATTGAATGTCGGCCATGTGAGGAGTCAGATATATCGACGCGCGTGCATGACACGATGTTTGAATGTTGAGGAAGCGAGAGAAATATGTCAGGAATGAATAGTGTGGCAGTCCATTCACAGTATGATATGTAATTTAAGTTTTTTTAAAGTTAGTGTTGTATATACAAAGTATATAAAAAATACAAATAAAACATCTGCAACACAAAGTATGGCGAACATAGAAGAAAATGTTATACTTCTATTTACAGATGCTAATCTTGTGATTTTTTTTTAATTTAGGAAAGTTTGTAAGCTTGGCATACCTACTTCTTGTGCAGTTCGTGGATTTGCTGGGGGAGGAGAAACAAATCAAAACCAAATCAATCTTCTTCTTCGTCGTGTCAAGGCTACTCAAGGCTACTCAACTAACAAGATGACGTCGGTCTAGAATTCCGCCCGCTGCACTGCACCGCTGAATGCCCGAAACAGGTCCTCCTGTGTGCATCTCACGGGTTAGCAATACTTCCTTAAACTATGATCCACCTGTCACAGGTAAGCTGCCTTTACATTATTTAATGCATACTTATATTTGTGTTCTGTCAGTACAATGTTTTGTGGTCCACACACTGTGAGAATATTTCATTCGTACTTAATGTTTAATATCGCTCCGAGATTATTCAGCATAACTGATAAATTCAAGAAAAAAAACAAAGAATTAGTTGTGCATTGAATAAATGACAATAAATTTCGTCGACCTTCGTGGCAGAGTGGTAAGTGGTTCGATTCTCACCGCGAAGGTCCTGGGTTCGATTCCCGGCGATGGCAGTATGATTGTCACCATATCTTTGGCCAAATTGACCATATGATCAAATTGATCATTTACTAAAAGGCGGCAACATTCGAAGTCGGAATAATCGACGTGCATGTGCATGTATGAATGTGGAGGAAGTCCGAGAGGTTTGCAATGACCATTGCACCATTGTGGCGATCCATCCTCTCTGCCTACCTCACCGGGGAAAGGGCGTGATGGTTAGTTAGTTAGTTCGTTGATAGTACTCTATTTATAATAGATAAAATATTGAAAAATAAGCATTATCATAAACATGTATCGGAAAATAGGAGCCCTTAATCTTTATATAAAAATATTATATAAAGTATATAAAAAATAACTATTTAAATTTATTTTTTATGTTTGTGGTCAGTTTTGACAGATGTAATAATAAAATGATTTTTTTCGAACGTTTCATGCATTCATTGTTACAAATATTATGAAAAATCAACAAAAATATTTTATGTTCCAATTGAGGTCCATGTATTAATCTTGGAAATATATAAATAAGTAGAATAAATGCAGTGGAAATGTAGGGGGCAGGCCGCAAAGTGAATGGTGCACTTAAAGTTGTCATCGCAAACAAAAACCTATAAAAAAAGCTTAAATGGCAGTGCACAATGGTGTTCTTGTACCGAACCTTACGTATGGAAGCGAAGCATGGAACTGGCAAAATAAGGATGAAAGTAGAATAAATGCAGTAGAAATGAGATCTCTTAGACTCTGCGTATGATAGATTGTCTAATGAAAATATAATAAGTGAATACGGTGCGAATGATGGTGTTTGAAGAAAATAATGAAAGGATCATTAAGATGGTTTGGACATATGGAAATATTGAATGAAGAAATAATGTTAAAAAATATATCTTAACAATGTAAATAGAACTAGAAATAGAGGAAGGATCAAATAAATCAAATATTGAATAATGGCCGCGTTAGGAGTCAGAGAAAACGACACGCGTGCATGACACGATGTATGAATGTTGAGGAAGCGAGAGAAAAAAGCGAGGAAAGAAAAGTGTGGCAGTCCATTCTTTACGCCTACCCCTTCGGAGAGACAGCGTGATGGTTAGTTAGTTAGTTCAAAATTGATGTTAAATTTATTTGATTATTAATATTTTTTTTCTTTATTTTTAATTTATTTTTTAATTTCTCAAATTTTAATATTATTTAAACTTATATTTCTGTTATTAACATGTAAAATTTCAAAACCATTATCTTTTTGAACTAACGATCATTTATAATGAGATAATTTGCGAATTCGGAAAGCGGAGAGATATCTTAAGTGCTCTTTTGTTCTTAATTTAAAGTTACACATTGTGTTTCCTATTAAAAAGATGAGCAATCATTACGTTTCAGTTTATAAACTCCATATTTAGAATATATTATAGAAAAAAATGAGTTAATAATTTAGCAATTTTATATAATAATAACTCTTCATTTTGCATTAAACTTATAGGAGGATAGATTACATTAGAAACGAACACGTCAAATCAGTTTCAAATTTTCCATGCTAGACGTATGTGTGGTAATACAATTTATGATAGAATTTCAAATGCTGATATCAGAATGTAACGTATAGCAAAAATAATTTAAATTATCAGAGGATCACAGCGTTAGTTTGGACATGGATTAAGAAAGTATACTTTAACGATGTGCATGACATAATAATCCAATTTTAAAAGTCGACGATGTAGGAAGACGGATAAATCGACGCTCGTGTATGGTATTACTCTCTGTGTGAGAGGTGTGTCAGGATTGAGAAGTGTGGCGATACATTTTCTCTGCCTTCTCTTTCGTTGAAACGTCGTGATGGTCTGTTTATATAATTATAACATTTCGATTTCTTTAAAGACTTAATTCTGTTTGTCTAAAATGGATACACGATTGATTCTCGCCATATATCCTAATGCCATAGCAAAACGAAAGATGTCACTAACATAAAATTTTAACTTTTATAAAATAGATTTTTCCATTAATCTGTATAACATACTCGTATATAAAAATGAATGTTTGTCAGTATGTGTGCGTCTGTCCATGATTTTCTCGAAAATTACTAAACCGATTTCGCTGAAAATTTCACAGTTTATACTAATTTATCACAGAAAGGTTTTGAAAGTATTGATGGTTCAGGTATTAGTTTTGTTAAACTCCATTATTCATTTATAATATTATAGTTAACACGATTGTGTAGTGATTTTAATTAGATTTAATTACTATAAATTGTGACAAATTTGTTTCGCCTTGCGAGGGTATTCTCAAACTCATGTTTGAGAATACCCTCGCAGGGCGCAACAAATTTGTCACAATTTATAGTAATTAAATCTAATTAAAATCACTACACAATCGTGTTAACTATTATAAATTTGTTTTGAAAGTAGTTTGAATGAAATAAAATAATTTTCTTCTTCTTTTGAAAAAAAAAAATAGTTTTGAAATTTTGATACAATACTGAATTAGAATACGCGGGTGTTTTTCTAGTTTGTAAATATTTATTAAAGTAGCAAAAGCTTAAACTTTTTAAAAACCTTAGAAAAATTAATAAAGTATTTTTAGTTGATACTACAATTTTATCTAAGTGCGGATAAGCATAAATATCCATAAACTCGGAGCAGTTTTTTGCAGGGATAAATTTGGTACATATTACCAAACCCATGATCCCAGCAAGAGAGGGATAAATGAAGCGAAAAAACAAAACACAGACTACAAATTGTGTCATTGAGGATTGCACGCTCAGCAGGATAGCTGAAAAGGATCGGCGGATACTTGAATTGTACGTTTTGCGAAGGACTTCAATTACTTTAGCGAAAGGTTTTGTGATATAAAATTAAATGATACCAACGGGAAAATTCTTAATTGTTTACCGTTTTTTTGTATGCTTATTTGAAGAAAAGAATACTTTTTAATATTGAATCTGAATAAATTTAAACAAATATATTATTTAGAACTTAACTAACTAACTAACTAACCATCACGCCGTCTCCCCGAAGGGGTAGGCAGAAAGAATGGACTGCCACACCTTTCTTTCCTGACATATTTCTCTCGCTTCCTCAACATTCATACATCTTGTCATGCACGCACGTCGATTTTTCCGACTCCTCACGTGACCGACATTCAATATTTGATTGATTTGATCGTGCCACGTTTTCCTCGGCCTTCCTCTATTTCTAGCTCCGTTTACGCCGTTTACATATACCTTCTTTACCATTCTGTCTTCAGTCATTCTTTCCATGTGTCCAAACCATCTTAATGACCCTTTCCTTATTTTGTTCATAACACTTTCATTCGCACCACATTCACTTCTTATACTTGCATTTGTCACTCTATCATAAACAGATTCGCCACACATTCGTCTTAGAGATCTCATTTCTACTGCATTTATTCTACTTTCATCCTTCTTTTGCCAGTTCCATGCTTCACTTCCATACATAAGTACACATAAGAACACCATTGTGCACTGCCATCTTAGCTTTTTTGGATAGGAAAATAAAATCAAAATGAAAACATTTGTTATTTTATTGCTTTGTATTAACTAAATAAAGTAACTATGTACATAACATGTGTGGTAATAAAAATTCTATAATATGTTAAATTAAATTATTATAAAAAATGATGTTTTTTTAACCTATTTTACTGTTGTCTTTATTTCGACAACGATCGAAGCCAACCATACCGACCAAAAATAAAATATATTATATCGCACCTCCAGTCGTAAACCGGCTCATTCCAAAATTTTGGTGACTTGAGTTAAGTATACAGAATGACTAAAAAAAGCGCGTTCTATCACCCAGTAAATCAAAAACTGCCCCAATAAGGCTAGAAAAGCTTAGCTTTTCATTTCATAAAGTTATAGTGTGATTTGCCAAAAACTGTCGAGGAACGAAACACGTTTTTTTCATTTCCCAAAAACCAAGAATTTTGGATTGAGCCAGTTTACGACTGGAGGTGCGATATATAAATACATTTATATTAAAAATAAAAGTATCAATTTTTCAAAATTTATATACAAATATGTCAGCTGTTATAAATTTAAATTCCGTTATTAAAAGTAAATCCACTTAAATAACTTTAATACCGATATTTAAAATCAGTAAATTAAACATAAGTATTTTTGTATAGAATTCAGGTTTACCACCCCTGGTCTGTATGTAAATAAAGGAATCAGTTTGTAACAGTGTCGCCAGTTCGTAGATGCTAGCGAACCTGGCGAAACGCTGTCGAAAAAGGTCGTTGTCGAAATAAAGACAAAAGTGGAACTTGTTTAAAAACGTCATTTTTTTATTATCATTTATACTGAACTTCAATCAAGAGTTTTCAGTAAAATCATTTGATAGCTCTTAAAATAGTAATTTACACGTCAAAAGGTTTGGCGTTATACAACATGTTTTCTCAATTTAACTTTAAATATTTTAACATATGTTTCTACAATTAAACTATGTTTTCCGGTTTTTAGTTTTAAAACTCATATTTTTTTATTGACTTTTTGCTTAGATATGTTATTTAAAATTTCTGAAAAATATTATTTATGACATTTCTCGAAGGCTAACTAAGCATCACATCCAAAGAATGGACCGTAACACTGTTCTTTCCTGGCAAATTTCTCTCACTTTCTCAACATTCAAACATTGTGCCGCAAATCAATTTCTTAGACTTCTCACGTGGTTCATCATCAGTCGTCTGTCATCCACTTCTAAACGTAGGTCTCTTCCAAAGCACGCCACCGCCCCCTATTCATTGCCGCTCCCATCCATCTATGTCCAGCAATCCTCTTCAGATCGTCGGACCAGCGGGCAGGGGGACGTCCAACTCTGCGGAATCCTGTACGCGGTCTGCACTCCAGAACCCGTCTCCTCCATCGGCCGTCGGTTCTCCGACAGATATGGCCAGCCGATTGCCACTTCAGCCTGCCCATCCTCAGTGCCACACACGTGGTTGACATATTTTATTTGATTTATTTAATCATGCCAAGTTTTATTCAGTCTTCATTTTTATCTAGTTCCGTTTATTTTTATCTTTCTTTACCATTCATTCTTATGATATGTAATACGAGTAGATGTAGTAGTGTATCGACAATTTTACTGTCACGTAAATTCTACCAAATCAAATTTTCTTATTCTTCTTCAGCCTATCCTCATCCACTCCTGGACAAAGGTCTCCTCCATTTGCTTCCACGCCACTCTATCTTGTGCAGACTGCATCCAGGTTATTCTAAATCAGGTCATTCTTCCATCGTAGTCGCTTAGACTCTTCTTTGTCGTCCACAGTCTCTAAGTCAGAAATATTCTTGTCCATTTTTTGTCCGAGCTTCTGGCTACGTGACCTGCTCATTGCCATTGAGTCGCTACTTGGTGAATGATGTCAGTGATCTTTGTTTTCTCTTTCTCCATATCGTTTCTGACTATGTCTCTTAAGCTTACTCCTTATATGACACTTTATATAGCTTTTTGGGTCACTCGTAGTTTCCCGGCACTTATTTGGATAATGTTACAGTTGCTTAGCTGTAAGCAGCAACTGGCAGCACACAAATACCAGATCAATTACAACAGTTAACTATTTTAGTCAGAATAAAGTAAACTAGCCTTTACGATTAATATTAATCTTGTTCTTTTTAATTGTTGCTCTCTGCCACGAAAGCCATTAAGTCACTTACTTATTTTTTTACTCTTACCTTTCCCAAAGCGTGCTATTGCCCCCTATCCATCGCCACTATCATCCATTTAGGTCCAGCAACCCTTATATCATTGTCAGTTCAGCGAGCATGTTAATATACTAGGATATATACCCTTCAAAGCACATTTGTACTAAGCAAACTTGAAATTCTCGTAAGTATCGAATATTGGTTAATTCATTTCAGTATCAATGATTGCTCAGTCATTTCGTCGGAGTCAAGTTAAATTATTTATTTAAACCTACATACACAGATCTCTCTTCTATTGACCGTGCTGTTGACTTTGCGAACCACCCCTAGAGCAAGGGTTTTCACAGAGGCGGAATAATGTCAGAGAGGGAGCTATTATTAAAAGCAAAGTCAGGCGTTGAATAAAACCCTGTCACCTGTCGTCAAAAATTCACGCCTTAAAAAAATAAGCATATTCATAATAGTCCACCTGAGATTTTTTAATATTTCTACGAGTTAAGATGATCCATTTCAAAATAATTTAAAACTAACTAACTAACTCACCATCACGCCGTCTCCCCGAAGTGGTAAGCAGAAAGAATGGACTGCCATACTTTAACCAATGCGGCACTCCAACCTTCTCTTTTCGCACCCGCGGGAGACGCGGTGTGATGGGTTGCGAACCTCATCGCCACCAATAAGCATAATTTATTTTGGTATTAAATATATCGTTATGTTTAGAAATGCGGTAGAGTTCAGGTCCTTATATGGTTTATGTATGGTAGAACGATGTACGACAGAATCTCAAATGCTGATATTAGGAAGGAATGTAGAGCGAAAGAAGGTGTTATGAACAAAATTATGAAGGATTGTTACGTTGGTTCGGACATATGGAGCGCATGGCTGAAGAAAGAATGGTTAAAAAAGTATACGTTAACGATTTAAATGGAGTAAGGAGTCAAGGAAGACCAAAGAAGACATGGCATGACCAAATTAATCAATTACTGAAAGGCGGCCATGTTCGCAGTTAGAACAATCGACGAGCGTGCATGTTATGGTGTATGAATATAGAAGAGGCGCCGAGTTATGTCAGGATAAAGCAATGTGGCGATCCATCCTCTCTGTCAAACCTCCCGGGGAAACGGCGTGATGGTAAGTAGTTAGTTAGTTAGAATGCAGTGTGATTAAATGTGTTAAAAACAAAATAATGAAGGAGTCATTGAGATGGTTTTGACATATTGAAATAATGAATGAAAAAATATTGTGAAGAAAGCAAATGTTATCGATGTAAACGGGAAAATAAATAGAGGAAGTCCGAGGACAACGTGGTATGATCAAACTTTAATATCGGCCACGTGAAAAGTCGGAGAATTAGACGGGCGTACATGACACGATGTATGAATGTTGAGAAAGCAAGAAAAGTATGTCAGAAAAGAACAATGTGGCGGTCTACTTTCTCTGCTTATTACTTAGATTTTGAATATTGTTTCGTGGTAATATAAAACTTAATTTAATAGAGTTTGCTCCAATCTAACCCTTCCTCGAAAGGCTTAAATAAGGTTCCCCGGCCGATCCCTTAAAGTGCCTATGTTGGCGTGTTTATCTTCCGCCGTAGATTCGCGATAGTCTCGCCTGGTTACGTTAATTATTGCAGCACATGTGGTGAGTGTCACTACAATCTACAATACTTAATGCAAAGGAGAGTTGACACGAACTCAAATGGGCACAATGGAACCTTATCTCGTCTCTATTACTAGTACTACTGTTTTTCTCTCTGACTCATTAAAATATTACTTTATTATTCTAATTAAGCTGGGCAGCTTTCAGAAACATTAGTCACATCCTTAAAAACCGGAAAATACCGATCAACCTGAAACGAAAAGTCTATGAAGCCTACGTTCTGCAAGTTGGTACAATACTTATGATCTTGAAACTGTTACATTGCCCAAACAAAGTGCCGAGAAACTACGAGTGACCCAAAGAGCCATGAAAAGAGCCATGTTAGAAATAAGCCTATGAGACAGAGTCAGAAACGATACGGTGAGAGAAAAAACAAAAGTCACTGACATCATCCACCGGGTGGCGACTCGAAAATGGCAATAGGGAGATCACGTAGCCAGAAGCTCAGATGAAAAGTGGACAAGAAAACTGCTGACTTGGAGACCGTGGACGGCGAAGAGAAGTGCAGGGTGACCGCAACTACGGTGGAAGAATGATCTAAACAGACAAGTCGGAATAAACTGGATGTAGTCTGCATCGGACAGAATGACATGGAAGCAAATGGAGGAAGCCTTTGTCCAGGAGTGGACGGGAATAGACTGAGGAAGAAGAAGAAGAAAGAAGATTCTTATATTATATATTTCGCTTCATGTCAGTTGTAATGATATATTTAAGGTAGCATTTAATTGTCCTGTTTTGTTGTCTCTATGTGTTTCTATTTGTATACTGTATTCGCTGTTTGTTACCCTCAATAATAAAAATAATTCATTCATTTCTCGGCGCTACATCTCGGTGTGGGACCTAACCTCCTCCACAACGGTCCTCCACTAACTTCTGTCTCAGGCCATCTCTCTCCATTCCCCAGCTTCTTCCATTTTCTCCCAATCTTCTTCCACACAATCCGCCCATCTTTTCCTCGGTCGGCCTCTTGGTCTCTTTTCGCGGGGCACCCATCTGGATATAATTTTTGGTGTTCTCCCCTCTGGCATTCTCTGGCGTTGAGACTTACAGAATCTTACAACTGTTTCCTGGTTAATCAGTACTTCAAGTTCAAGGTTTCGTTTAATTCTGTAAGTCCCATCCTCCAGCGTGGGTCAAAATTTTTTTCTCAGTATTTTCCTCTCAAAAACTGCCAGCCTGCCTTCCTCTCTGCGTTAGAGACCATGTCTCACAGATAATAAAAATAACAAATAATAATTAATATTGTTTGTTATCGTTAAACGTACACAATAAAAGTAAATCCATGGACGGTATTATAAAACTAGTCGGTTCTCTTATAACTAACTCGTACATATTAACATTTAAACTATATCAGTAATTCAAATTGATTTAATAAACTAACTAACTAACTAACCATCATGCCGTCTCCCCAAAGGGGTAGGCAGAAAGAATGGACTGCTACACTTTTCTTTCCTGACATATTTCTCTCGATTCCTCAACATTCATACATTGTGTCATGCACGCGCGTCGATTTTTCCGACTCCTTAAGTGGCCGACATTCAATATTTTATTTATTTGAGCGTGCCACGTTTTCCTCGGTTTCCCTCTATTTCTAGGTCTATTTACATCGTAAACATATAATTGTTTTACCATTCATTCTTTCTATGCATCCAAACCATCTTATTGATCCTTTCATTGTTTTGTTTATAACAGTTTCATCACTTTTTAAATTTCCATTCGATACTCTACTACACACAGATTATTCACACATTCGTCTAAGAGATCTCATTTCTACTGCATTTATTATATTTGTATCTCTTTTTTGCCAGTTTCATGCTTCACAATGTTTTAATTGACTGTAAAATGCGTTTGTTTTAAAACATCGTTAAATATTTGAAATTGTTTCCGAAAATTTAGTTTGAAACGATATTTTTAGAATTCGAAACAGACCGAAGCTTTGAAATACAATACTCGTGTACTAATTTAAGCCCCGTCTAAACTCTCCCCAACTAATAGTAAAACTAACAGTGGAACCTTTCTCATTCAATGGATAATTTCAGACAGAGGTCACTTCCTACCGCGGGTAAGCAGTGAATTGTATGTAGATTTAAATTAGTTTTATGTTGATTACGTTCTCCTAACACAGCGCTATGTACTCGTACTATAAAATGTCTATTACTTACATCAACTGCAGACATTGTATTTATTTATTGCAGCGTTTTACATAGGATGTGGAGACGGGCGAGATTTATGTACTGCAAAAAACCAGTAGATAAAATAAATCAATTCAGGTATCATTTGTTTACTTGATTAGAACTATATTCAAATACGAATTTGAGAATGCAGGTATACAATAAAAAATATGATAAAATACAGCAAGCAATTAAACGAATCGATAGGTAGTGAAAATCAATTGCCATTTCTTCTCAATAATTGTTTCTTGCATAATGATGTAAAACTCTATATATAACTAGCTGACCCGGCAATGCTTCGCTATTGCTAAATTCGAGTACATAAATAAACCCAATATATATTCAAAAAATACAATGAATTATAAACTTGAATACATATTACTAATGTAATAGAAAAACAATTTTTTGAATATTTTATATGAAATTTAATGATCAAATAAACAATATTATATCACATTTGCAGAAAGCATTCATTATATTAAAGAAACAAAACTCTTGATTTTGTTGTCCATGAAATTCACATCAGAGCCAATAAAGTAAGTTTCTACGATCGTGATTTCGGCACTGCGAGTCCGCTGGCGTGGAATAGTAATATAGATGATAATACTACATAAGCCTCCCTTCCCGACTTCCACAACTGTATCCCTCGCCGCTCTGCGCCATTGACCTCCTGCCACTCGTTTAATGTCATCAGACCATCTTGCTTGTGATCTGCCAGAATTTGTGTAGCTGTTTCTCTTTCGCCACTCCAGGCCAGAAGATCTTATAACCCGTTGTCCTTGCTTTATGACCGATCCCATTCCATTTAAACATTAGTCGCTGCATCGGCAACTTTGGTCCGATCTTTCATTCATCAATGTTGAGCCCTGGAATTAAAAAAAAAAAAATTGAATTGCCATAAGGCGGACACTATAAAAGGCAGTTCATGCTATATGCATAATAATAATAATAATAATTAGGCTAATTTGTCAAATTAACTAACTAACTAACTAACCATCACGCCGTCTCCCCGAAAGTGTAAGCAGAGAGAATGGACTGTCACACTTTTACTGATGCGGCACTCCATCCTTCTCTTTTCGCCCCGCGGGAGGCGCGGTGTGATGGGTTGCGAACCTCATCGCCACCAATAGGCATCTCCCGCGCACACTTCGATCGTCCAACACCCACAAAATAAATCTAAAACAAATAATATAAAATACAATGATATAAAATAAAATAACAAAATAAAAATAATTTAACACAAAATGTTCTTTTTAGACGGTGCACATATTGTCTATTTAATTTATAATATGTTCCACGTATCCACTGTTTTTTAATTTAGCACATAATGTAATAACACATAATGTTTTTTTTAATGTTGCACATGTTGACATGGACGATCCGGACTTTTGTGTTTATTTAATTTATGTTACACGTATCCACCATTTTTTAAATTATCTGTAATAAGGCACTTAACCAGCAAGAACTTAAAAATAATATTGAAGAAATTATTCAAATTGTCATTGGAACAAATGAAAAAATTATTTGTACACCTGTCGAAATTCTTTATAAAAACGATAAAACTAATAAAACCTTTTAATCTGATTAATTTGTCAAATTAATTAAATTAATCAGATTTTAAAGGTTGGTCATGTTAGAAGTCGGAGGAATCGACATGCGTGTATGACTCGTATGAATGTGGAGGAAGCTAGACAGGTTTGCCAGGATAGAGTAGTGTTATGTTGAAGAAATTATTCAAATTGTCATTGGAACAAATGAAAAATTTATTTGTACACCTGTCAAAATTCTTTATAAAAACGATAAAACTGATAAAACCTTTTAATCTGATTAATTTGATTAATTTGTCAAATTAATTAAATTAATCAGATTTTAAAGGTTGGTCATGTTAGAAGTCAGAGGAATCGACATGCGTGTATGACTCGTATGAATGTGGAGGAAGCTAGAGAGGTTTGCCAGGATAGAGTAGTGTTATGGTCCATTCTCTCTGCCTACCCCTGTGGGGAAACGGCGTGATGGTTTGTTTGTTTGTTTAATTTGTATAATCGCCGTTTTCGTGAATAGCTCACCTCAAGGGCGCTTTGACAATGTTTTTAGTCATGAAAGGTGCATGTGACAACAGCGAAATCACGATCGTAGAAACTTACTTTATTGGCTCTGATGTGATTTTCATGGACAACAAAATCAAGAGTTTTGTTTCTCTAAACATATGAATGTTTTGTGCAAATGTGATATTGTGTAATGTAAAAATGAGCCGGTTCTCATTCGCCACTCCAGAGTACATCTAATTCACTGATCATCCGTTGTTTGATTGATCTAATTCCATTTTAACGAAGTTATTTTGCACGCTGCATCGGTAATTTTCGTCCCATCTCTGATCCGTTACTTTATTTTCCTAGTAATAAACGGAAAAAGTCATAAGAATTGTGTCATTCATTCATATTATAATTCATATTGTATATCATTAGAACTTTCTTACCGTTGCTGTGGTAATGTAACAATTTCCCTGACCAAAGTATGCGTATAAAGAAAACAGCAAAATAGAATAAACTGAAAATATATTTATGAATTAGAAATATAAATATTATATTATACTTACGGAAGCAAGTTTCTTCATATTCTTGTAGAGCTTCGACGTCCAATATTTTATATTTTCGCTATCATCCTTTGAAATAACCTGAAAGCAATTTAATTATCATTGAATATTTTTAATCCCAGAAACTTCATAACCTAAAAGTACCGAAACTTCATACCTACAAAATATTACGACGTACAAAGAGATTGACAGTTCAGAGACCACGTGACCAATCGAACGGCTAGAACTCTAGAAAACGAATATCATTAAGTAATCACCGTCGAACGTAAGAGAAACGAATAAGTTTCAGCCACACGAAAAAATAAAATTTCGTTCATAACCTCAAAATGACGCGTAAAAATTATACTCGCCAAAATTAAGAAGTATAATTACCTGTCTGCATTAATGTACATTAAAATATGGCCAATAAAATAGACTGTACCAATTAAACAACCAATTATTTTAGTACGTAATAAGTAAAACGTATTAAGTATTATACATCCCAAAGTAAAACGCAATATATTGGACTGTCAGAAAGCAAAACACATTGTTGCCACTACACAAAATTACATGGAGACTGAATTCTCTCAGACCGTGTCAAACGAATATAGACTCAAAAGATTGATACTCAGGTGATACGAACATTAAGGTCTATATTCGTTTGCACTACGAAAATTTTCAATTAATTGATTAATTTATAAAGTTAATTAGAGCTCGATTTATAACGAAAATATGCCTATGACGACCGCTAAATTCCACTTAGTCCATTCCCCAAGATTCAGAAGGATCTGATGAGGAATCACCGAGAAAGAAGGAGACACACACAACCCAGATTGTGTTTTATTTATATGTAGATAATTAATACGAATGAAAACGTCAGTTTTCTAGAAGTTTTATTATATTTAATGGAAATGTCGCCCTTTTAAGGCATTTTAAAATGTACATTTAATAATACCTTAGAAAGGAGAAACATGTCATTCCCATAAAATATAATAAAACTTCTAGAAAACTGACGTTTTCATATTTATTAGCCATTTTACTCTTTCCTAACAAACCTTTATAATTTTCTACACGTTCATATTATACATACACACGCACGTAAATTCTTACAACTTCCCAAACTTTTATAAAATTGACGTACACTCACTTAACCATTATTTCTTTATTAATTATTTCCAGATGTGTATACTTTATTAACGGTTTTATATTTAACCATGGTATAGTATTATAATTCAAGTCTACTACGATAGTTTCGCTTGAACCCAAGTTTCATCAGCCCAATATAATAATTATTTAATAGTTAAATATTACAATGATACGCTTTTAAAACTTATAATTTCACCATTTTATTCTTTTGAACAACCGACCGGTTTCGCTCCAAAAAACATTGTTCAGTGTCTTTTGTAAACCTGACGGAGCTCCGGCTGGAGCGAAACCGGTTGGTTGATGTAAAGAATAAAGTGGTTTAAACACAAATTTTAAATGTGCATTATTATTATATTAAATAATGTCCAATAAGACCAACAATAACATATAGCGTCGATGCAAGGGCAGACACAGTAAGGACGGAACAAGTTTTGAGTACTTCCGAGATGAAGACACTAAGGACGATAGCAGGCAAGTCACCAGAATGAGAGAGATATGTGAGGAACACCAGAATTAGAGAAATATGTGAGGTTGATGATATTATAAGATGGAAGAGACAGCGAAGATAGGACTGGTACGGTCATGTTTAAATAATGGACACCACCAGACTTCCCTATATTGCACTACATCATCAGCATCATGGGACTCATCCTCGTGTAAGACCTGCTAACATATGGAAGGGCAGCTGTGAGTCTACCTCACAGGAGGAGCAACACTCTGGAGAACAGACCACATAGGTCTACAACAAGGAAGAAGATAAACCAGAAGAATAATAATAACACACCACAAATAAAGTTCTTCATACGAAAGTATATATTCAATAGTTATTATAATTCCCTTATAAAGCTTGGGTCTAAGTGAAACTAGTTGATTTAAATTATAATAAACTAGCTGACCCGACGAACTTCGTACCGCCTCAGAATCAATAAATGTTGTGTTAACTTATTAGCTAAATTTAATTCACCTTTTTATTGAATTACAATTAATACTTAAAATGAATTAAGTTCATGAAATGTGCAAAAGGCAAAATTAAAAATATTAATTACAATGGAATATAATTCACGTGGAAGCCTGCATTAATACTTAAAATGAATTATAAATTGTTAATTAAAAACTTTGTTTTATGTATCACAATTGTGTTTTTATTTTTACGCGACAACCAAAGTGGAATCTACCAGATTAATTGTGAGGATTGTGATGCCGTGTATATTGGAAAGACGGGTCGATCATTTTGAAGAGGTTATATGAACACAACATTTAATACAAAAACAGAATCATTGTGTGAATTTTGACCATCATTTCAATTCCAAAAACACATTTTTTTTTGCATATAGCAAACAATTTAAAAAAAAATTGAAAAATAAGAAAATTTTGAAAATTTTAAAGCAAAGGCACGTGAATTGAATGTTATAAATAACCAAATTCCAGCTAATTCCCCCTTAGTATATATGTAGTACATTAAAAACTTTTCCTTTATACAATCTACCAAAAAAAAATTAATACTACCTTCCATTTTTGTCCCTTTCTTACTAATGTAATCTGCTTCCTTATAATGTTTATCGTCTTTAATATATTAGGATTCATCGTTTTTGACTCTATATTATGTATGATTGTTCCTTCTAATTACTGTTTGAATTATTATTATGATTATTATCATTCTTATTATTTTATTATTATAAATAAATGAATTTAATACAACAACAACAACAAACCATCACGCCGTTTCTCCGCAGGGGTAGGCAGAGAGAATGGACCGCCACACTACTCTATCCTGGCACACCTCTCTAGCTTCCTCCACATTCATACATCGAGTCATACACGCACCTCGATTCTTCCGGCTTCTGACATGACCAACCTTTAATATTTGATTAATTTGGACATGCCATGTTTTTCTCGGTCTACCTCGACTCCTTACTCCATTTACATCGTTAACGTATACTTTTTTAACCATTCTTTCTTCACCCATGCGCTCCATATGTCCGAACCAACGCAACGAACCATTCATAATTTTGTTCATAATACCTTCTTTCGCTCTACATTCCTTCCTAATATCAGCATTTGAGATTCTGTCATACATCGTTCTACCACACATACGTCTTAGGGACCTCATCTCTACCGCATTTATTCTGCTCTCATCTTTCTTCTGTCAGTTCCATGCTTCGCTTCCATACATAGCAGTTGGGACCAGAACACCACTGTGAACGGCCATTTTCGCTTTCATTGATAAATTCTTGTTTCCAATAACTACTTTTAAAGCTCCATTCACTTTGTTACCCGCACCAACCCTTTTTTCAACATCACTGTCCGTTCGGCCATCCGCTGTGAACATGCTACCTAAATACACAAATTCCCTCACCTGTTCCAAGTTCTCTTCATTTACACTTATATTACAAACTGTCATTTGCTCTTCCCTTTCAAAAACTAACACCTTTGACTTTCCGACATTCATCAAAACACGTTAAAACAATTAAATAGCAGACAACATAATTTTGAATAAGTGTGATCCATCAATGAACTCCGTTTTCATCATTAGCATCATCATATTCATCATCTGAAGAGTTTGATGATTCAGTGTCCCTATCAATTGAAAAAAGAAATTCCTCGTCTTCATCTAGCCAAATATTTCGTTTATTAAGTACTCGCGGCTGAATTTCCTATGGTAACAATTCTCTGGACCGAATGTACACAGATACACCTATAAAATCAATACAAAATATACAATACGTATTTTTATTATTATTCACTAATCATAAATCGGTTATTTAATCTCTACGGAACACTCATCTGTCATCTTTTTCGAATGGTATTAATGGCGCAAATATTCTCTGCTCTCCTTCACAAAAGGGGTTTAACTTTTAGAATAGTCTCTCTTATACTGATTTTTATAACTTTGGGCATTGTTAATCTAAAATTAATAAAGAAAACCAAAAATCCCGGCGACGATTAAAAAATAACCTCAACTCAAATCTTTCACATTGAGTATTGACATCTGGCATCAACAATACACCACCTACGGGCGTTTTCGAAACTAAAATGGAAGCCATGATGTTTTTTGTACTTTGTCTCAAAAGTCAAATTTAGTCAAACGTACGACAAATATAATTAATTTTAAATCATTTAAGTGATTTTTTCAAATGTTTTAATAATTATTCTGTTATCCGGAACGGAGACAAATCCAGCAAATATAAGATCTTCAAAATTGGTCCAGCCGTTCTCGAGTTATAAATGGTGTAACTAACACGATTTTTGACTTTGTTTTATATATATAGATATACCGTGGTTAAATACAGAGTGCTTTATTATTATACATTAGGTCTACAAGTTGATAATAAAGATAATTCTTTTTTAAAAATAAATACAAGATTTTTATAAAGTTTAAACTCTATTGTTTAATACAACACAAAGTAATGTCGAATGTAAATGAAATTCGGTTAAAAGTGCTTACTTTTTCGAAGGGATAAGTTTAATAAAAATAATAAGATAACAAACTTATTTACTTAAGCGCATAAAATATATATTTCTTATGTTTAAATACTTGAGGTCATTAACACCCTACCATTTTTTTCATATGTACTCTTGAACAGATTTTCGCAGACGAAACTTGTAAAGCCAAGTTCATACAAGTTTATCAAAGTCAAAGTGGGTATCGAAAACATTGATCGGTTAGCTTGGCTACCAAAGTTAAATAATCTCTTCATATACAGAAAGTTCACTTGTCTAAAAAATAAAATTTACATCAAATGTAAATGCGCAATTCTTTGATTTACATTTGATATTGAGATATACATAATTGAATGAAAGCTAAAATGGCCGTTCACAGTGGAGTTGGGGTCCCAACCCTTATGTACGGAAGCTAAGCATGAAACTGGCAGAAGAAAAATAAAAGCAGAATATATACCCTTTGTCACTAAGTTCGCAACCCATCACACCGCGTCTCCCGCGGGGCGAAAAGAGAAGGATTGAGTGCTGCATCGGTTAAAGTTTGATAGTCCAATCTTTCTGCCTACCCTTTCGGAGAGACGGCGTGATGGTTAGTTAGTTAGTTAGTCACATAGACTATATCAAGGCAGTACACAACGGAGTTCTAGTGCCAACTCTCATGTATGGAAGTGAAGCTTGGAGCTGGCAAAAGAAGGATGAAAGCAGGATAAACGCCATAGAAATGAGATCACTGAGAAGAATGTGCGGGAAAACGTCGTATGATAGAATACCGAACGATGAAATAAGAGAGAAATGTAAGGCAGATGACCGCATCATGGATAAAATTAAAAAAAGATCCTTGAGATGGTTTGGACATATGGAACAAATGGATGAGAGAATAATGCTAAAAAAGTTGTACAAAAGCAGCGTGAGTGGAAAAAGAAGCCGAGGATGACCGAGGAAAACATGGCATGACCAAATTAATCAATTACTAAAAGGCGGCCACATTCGAAGTCGGAATAATCGACGTGCGTGCATGGTACGATATATGAATGTAGAGGAACCCGAGAGGTATGCCAGGACAGAGCATTGTGGCGATCCATCCTCTCTGTGTGATGGTTAGTTAGTTAGTTAGTAAGTCACTTAGACGTCTGTGTGGTAGAACGATGTTCGACAGAATTTCTAATGCTGATATAAGAAAGGAATGTAGAGCGAAAGAAGGGATTATGAATAAAATTATGAAAGGATTGCTGCGTTGGTTCTGACATATAGAGCGCATGGATGGAGAAAGAATGGTGCAGAAAGTATACGTTAACGATTTAAATGGAGTACGGAGTCGAGGTAGATCGTAAAAAGGATGGCAAGACCAAATTTATCAAATTTTAAAGGTTGGTCATGTTAGAAATTGGAAGAATCGACGTGCTTGTATGACTCGTTGAACTCGTTACTTGTGAATATGGAGGAAGTTAAGTTAAGTTTCGCCTTTCTGAAGCAATATTAAATGTCATGTTTTATAATACCGGTGGAACATGCCATTTCCATAAAATATATAATAATAAATCTTCTAAAATTATAAATATGAACAACTGAGATTTACATCAGTTTTAAGAAACAATAAACAAATCAATTATGTGGTAATTATTAACAATAAACAAATCAATTTCAATCGTAATTATTACAACATGACATGGTTTGGACATATGGAAAGAATGAATGAAGAAGAATGGTAAAAAAATTATATGTTAATGATGTAAATGGTACCAGAAATAGAGGAAGACCAAGGAAAACGTGGCACGATCAAATAAATCAAATATTGAATGTCGGCCATGTGAGGAGTCAGAGAAATCGACGCGCGTGCATGACACGATGTATGAATGTTGAGGAAGCGAGAGAAATATGTCAGGAAAGAAAAGTGTGGCAGTCCATTCTTTCTGCCTACCCCTTCGGATTCACATTTGAATAACTTTTTGAAAATATTGTATTTTTATTTTATTTTTCATTTTACAGTGTTTCTAAAAAAATAATCAATAAGTATTTCGAACACGTATCCAAAACCACCTTAGTGATCTAATATATTATTAATTACACTTTTTAGTTTTTATTTTCTTTTACATAATAACTTGTAATTATAGTTCAGGTTATTATTATTATTATATATAATAAGTCATATTGTAATGTATTATTAAAACCACTTCAACAAACGTTATTGTAATGAAATGCATGACATGTCTTACAAACACCATTCTTAATACATTATTAGTAGCAATAACTATCAGAGAACGATTTACGCATTTTCGAAGTTAACGTATTCCTAGCAGCATAATGAAAACTTGTGTTTTTATAACTGAATTACGTTTCGAGACGCCGCCAAATCCCTGCGAAATTTCACCAAGTCCCGAATTTTCTGTTTATATCAAAAAACAATTCTACTAAACAGCTCCAAGAAAAGCTATTGCCGAAACTTCAATCTATGCTCCGATAGTATCTGGAGCTTATACAGACGTAGCGTAATCCCCTCGGAGCCTTATTTGCCAATAGCAATACTATTGCGCTTCCAAGAATTTATCTCCGAAGCTACGGCTTCAGTGACAGGACGTCTGAAGGAAATAAATAAGCAATGAAAATTGGGTCTGTATTCCAGGGATTAGCACCGAGAATGGAAATGTACTACACCCAGCGACATTACAGCGGAATACAAGGGACCCTACGTTTATTACATGCTGTGGATTCTGAAACAAGTGTATGTCTGTTCCAATTTGGTTCGCGGATTCGCAAATGTATGCCCTTTGAATAATGTACGATATTTTTTACGTTACGCGTTGATAATGCAAGAAAACATCTTCTGCGTGTAACTTTTTCCCACTTGTTAAAAAATCGCTTCCAACACATTTTGTATTTAAGCGGTTTGTAACACCACTTGCAAAATATTTAACAACATTTTGAATATATACAAATACTTGTAGACAAATACAGGATTTTACCATATAACTGTAACATATTATTGTTTTTCTAAGGATAATTTTACAAATTTATAAAGGGTGGCCCACAATATTCTGTTCCCAGAAAACAATTTACATCTTCGTCTCTATTGAGATACAAATAAACCTTCTAAAAAAATAAATAAAAATAATGAATCGCTTCCAACACATTTTGTATTTAAGCGATTCGTAACACCAACAAAAAGTATATGTTAATGATGTAAATGGAACCAGAAATAGAGGAAGACCGAGGTGGCACGATCAAATAAATCAAATATTGAATGTCGGCGATGTGAGGAGTCAGAGAAATCGACGCGCGTGCATGACACGATGTATGAATGTTGAGGAAGCGAGAGAAATATGTCAGGATAGAAAAGTGTGGCAGTCCATTCTTTCTGCCTACCCCTTCGGGGAGACGGCTTGATGGTTAGTTAGGTAGTTAGTTTCCTTATAAATAAATAATTTACCCGCAATGGATAAAAGCCAGTATTTGAATACATTCAAAATGTTGTATAAAAAACTAGTCCAAGTTGAAAGCATAAAAATGGAGAGACATCTCCAGGCGTTGTCTAGCACTGTATGATAATTGCAAAGCCTTTCACATTGCATCAATAAAGATTTTCTGCTTAATGCTTACACCCAATTTTAATGGATGGCGCGAGTGTAGATTGAACTTAAAAATGTGAAGTGTTCTGCAACATTGTAGCATATATACATCTTCCAAAAA
>JAHDVF020000525.1:0-147175 GCA_022606425.2 Lepidostoma basale | reverse complement strand
TAGAGCTTCATATGATGTTCAACCGGAGCTTCATGTGATGTTCAACTAGAGCTTCATATGATGTTCATGTAGAGCTTCATGTGATGTTCTACTAGAGCTTCATGTGATGTTCAACTAGAGGTTCATATGATGTTCTACTAGAGCTGCATATGATGTTCAACTAGAGCTTCATCTGATGTTCAACTAGAGCTTCATATAATGTTCTACTAGAGCTTCATATAATGTTCTACTAGAGCTTCATGTGGGTGTTCAATTAGAGCTTCATATGATGTTCAACCGGAGCTTCATGTGATGTTCAACTAGAGCTTCATATGATGTTCATGTAGAGCTTCATGTGATGTTCTACTAGAGCTTCATGTGATGTTCAACTAGAGGTTCATATGATGTTCTACTAGAGCTGCATATGATGTTCAACTAGAGCTTCATCTGATGTTCAACTAGAGCTTCATATAATGTTCTACTAGAGCTTCATATAATGTTCTACTAGAGCTTCACGTGGGTGTTCAATTAGAGCTTCATCTGATGTTCAACTAGAGCTTCATATAATGTTCTACTAGAGCTTCATATAATGTTCTACTAGAGCTTCATGTGGGTGTTCAATTAGAGCTTCATATGATGTTCAACCGGAGCTTCATGTGATGTTCAACTAGAGCTTCATATGATGTTCATGTAGAGCTTCATGTGATGTTCTACTAGAGCTTCATGTGATGTTCAACTAGAGCTTCATGTGATGTTCAACTAGAACTTCATGTGATGTTCTACTAGAGTTTCATGTGATTTTCTACTAGAGCTTCATGTGAATTTCACCTAACTGTTGTATTTTGTATTGAAATAGAAAGTATATTTGAAACATTTTTTTAATTACGTAGTAAAAAATTAAAAAATCAATACAATTTTTTTTTAATCTTTAATTGTCTCGTAATTACAACCGGTTTAGGTAACCCACGATCAGGCGTTTGCAGAGAGATGCCTAAACTGGTTTGCAATTATAAGATATTTTAGTTATATTTCAAAAGTTTTTTTTTTATCATACTTGAGGCATTTTTTTTATTTCAATATTCTTAACGAGTGTAATATTCAATTGCTAATAAAAATACGTATCGACCAATTAGTGGAGCAAGCAAAAATAGAAGCTTCCGGAAGAAATAACGAAGCTTCGGTTCTGAACACCGTCTGCGAATGATACACTATTCTCTTAACATCGTAAAGCAGAAATAGTAATCTTCATTTGTGAGTGATTGAGTTTTATGTTCTTTTTAAATTTGAATTAAATTCGATTTAAACACCGTTCTGAATAATTTTTGAACATCAAATTGTGAAAAGTATTTGACATACTAAATGTCACTGCAGCGTTGAAAAAATGTTTTTATGTTAACAGGAAGATTGTATAAACTCAAACATTAATGATTTCCGTAATCTGTGACATTAAAACATCGACAAAATTATAAAAATTGCATTTATTTTTAATATTTAGATTCCTCTAACTTTAAAAAGCGTAATTTGTAAATTATATGAAGGTTTTGCAATAAAAAACCTCTTCTTTCTAAAGTCATTTGACACCCGAATGTAATAACAAAATAACCATATCAGAACATTATAATAAAATAGTAATAAAAGTTGTTACTAAATAATATAAAATTATAAGACATTTGAATTATTGTGTTTTAAGATTTCTAAACTGTTTTTTTTTCTTTCAAACGTCTCGAATTGTTCAAAACACGGAGCAAACGCATAATCAAATCGAATATGGCGGTATTACTTTGGCTAATTCGCGTGAAGTTAGCAACACAATCTAGAAAAATTCCATAGATGTCAAAGTGAAATAAATGTAAAGTGTGTTTCGCATGGAACAAAATAATTTGCTCACTTCATTAGTTAACCAAAATGATACCTCTGTGAAACCTTCCTTGTTTTTACATCCTACTTAAAAAGTATGTTTTAAATGTAAAATTTTGCATTATAACACTTGAAGAATAATATTGAATGCGTGTGGAACTAATAAACGTTTAAATATTAATACATTTATAAATATAACTAATTCTTATTTGAAATATTCAAATTGATACGATCATAAGTTCTACACATTCTTATTTTTCTTATTATCAATGTCTATCCAAGCCCTATCCGAGTTACTGGTTTTATAAGTATTCCATTGTATAAATATATCAAAGATTTATACATTTTTAATGCGAATAGAACAACATGTCATATAAAGGAATCAATTCTAACAAACAAAAGAGAGCTACGTCGGCCATTTTGTTTCTGTGAATTTTTGACAGTTCTCTGAGAATTTTTTTCCCATTGAATCTTTTATGTGTTTAAATTGCATTAACTCAGACGAATAACATTATAGACATCTCTAGCTTCTGAAGAGAATTAATACGCTTTGGAAATTGTTAATTGTTGTATGATACGGAGGAGTAAAGGATATTTTGCTTGTGGAAATAATTGAAATTTGTATTATAAAGTAGTTATATGTATGTGTTAATGATATCCTCTTTAATTTGTAAGTATTATTATACTCTTAGGTATTTACTTAAATTGGTGAGTTGCATACTGAATTTGACATCTTCAAATCCTACCGCCCAACCTAACATAACCTAACCTAACCTCAAATGTTCTTTAACTCATAATTTTAATATTTTGCGCTCAACTGAAGCTGGCTTCACTTTGAAATAATATTATTAATTGATTCGTCCTGCTAAATCAAATCTAACCTTAAGGATTGATTGTATCTCAATAGAGACGAAGATGTAAATTGTTTTTTGGAAACAGAGGTGGTAAGCGATCGCTTAACACAACCAATGACAGGTCATAAGTCCTGTAAACGCCTTGACCACCATATCGTCACCTGAGAGTAAGAGGGTTCCAACTAACAAAATTTCAAATTTGGCTTTTTTTCGTGAAAAGGGTTCTTACTAACCTTATCTATACGTACAATAAAAAAAAACATGTAATAGTATCGTCATTTTGATGCTATGAAAAGAATCAAGTTCCATCTGATTATTCAAAACACACGATTCACTGAAGAAGGATTCATTTAAACTTAGAACTTTATTATTCCAACTGTTGCCAGATAAAATTTACACGTTTTTCAGTAAAAGAATCTCTGGAAATTGGAATAAAACCCTTTTATTCCAAGATACACATCCGAAACCAACAAAACTTTGACTTCATTTTTCCAGCTTTTTACTTTTGTCAGTTGGAACCTTCTTACTCTTAGGTGACGATATTCTGTTTCCAAAAAAACAATTTACATCTTCGTCTCTATTGAGATACAATCAATCCTTAAAAAATGATTAACCCGCAATGGGTAATATCCAGTATTTGTCTACAAATATTGGTAACATTCAAATCTAACCTATTTAATTAAAAAAAATTAAATAACCTAACCTTAAGCATCAAAGGAGGAAAAATGTTGATTATTTGACATCGAAATGATAATTTGTAGCTGAAAAAAGATAAACGTGTTATTTTTTGGCTTCATAGCATTAAGTAATATTCTAATGCATTATTTTTTAACAGTTTTAATGACAAAATAAATATTATAAACACTAGATTTGCATGAAATGCAATTCGACATATTCAATTTTCATTATTAAGCAAATAAATATATTTTTTTGTAAAATATGTTGGCTATATATATATATTTAGCGGATATCCGTTAAAATAATGGATTTAAGCAAACGTGGATGATGAATCCAGTGAATCTAGTGGTAATTGTAAAGCCATAGACGAAGAGGACGGTGTCGAAGTCCAGTATGCAACCACGGGCATTCCGCGTTGAGCAAAATCTGTGGATATGTTCCAAGTTATATTTGAAGTTTTGAATATGGAAAGTTATGAGTATTAACATGATATGTTTAGCCGGTAGACTGTACTGCATATATTATTGAATATAACACAAATATTATGAATATTACATTGGAAATTCATGTTCACGCCGGTGTTTTTATTACAATACCCCCCTTTTCTCTTGAACCCTTTGAGACTGCCGACAGATGGAGTGATTTTATTATTTATAGTGACCTTCGTGGCCGAGCGGTTGACTGCCACCCCGGAGGTTCCGGGTTCGATTCCCGGCGAGGGCAGTGTGATAGTCACACTGTCTTTGGTCTGGTGTAGAATTCACGTGACAATAAAAATGGCGATAGATTAGCTACCTATCATATGTCACATGAATCACTATGATAGATTTAATACCCATTACATCGATTTGGCTCATGCTGTCATGATGTAAAGAGCGATTCAACAAAATAATAATAATAATAATTAAACTTGTATCTTAAATGCTGATATTAGAAAGGAATGTAGAGCGGAAGAAGGTGTTATGAACAAAATTATGAAATGATCACTGCGTTGGTTTCGGACATATGGAGCGCATGGATGGAGAAAGAATGGTTAAGATAGTATACATTAATGATGTAAATGGAGTATGGAGTCGAGGTAGACCGAGGAAAACATGGCATGACCTCTTCTTCTTTTGATTGGAGATCTTGCGATCTGTTTATGCAGTATATAAACTTTCTTCCTGTGATGAAGACGACCAGTCTTCTCTCCATCGCTTTGCTGGTCGTCCTGGTTGTCGACGGCCCTCTGGACCTTTGCATTATGATATTAGGAATTTTTGCTGGATCTATTCTCTTGATGTGGTCCCTCCAGAATCGTCTTCTCTGCCTACTCCATCTCACTATGTCTTCAATTTCGCAGGATTTGCGAATTTCTTCATTGGGTATCCTATCTCTAAGGGTTCTCCCCACAATAGGTCGCTATGTTCTCATTTCTACTACTCTTAAGAGATGTTTGGTTCTGACTGTCATGGCTTGACCAAATTAATCAAATTTTAAAGGTTGGTCAAGTTAGAAGTTGGAAGAATAGACGTGCGTGTATGACTCGTTGTATGAATGCGGAGTAAACTAGAGAGGTGTGTCAGGATAGAGTGTGTGGCAGTCCATTCTCTCTGCCTACCCCTGCAGAGAAAAGGCTTCGATGGTTTGTTTTAATTGTTGAATTTTTTGTTTCTTCATTCCTTTGGAGTTGATACTTTTACTATAGTAATCCTACACAAATTCACCAAAGTAGGATTTAAACAGAAAACTAACGAATCTGAACAATGGATGCATTTCGCACGATGAAAATAATAATTCAATCACTCTTAAAACTCAAAGTTCAGAACTATCTAAAACTGTGATAAAAAACAAAACTAAAAAGTACAGTTGAACGTCGTTTATCCGGACGTCAGTTAACCGAAACGTCAATTATCCGAACAAGCCGAAATGATGAAGTGTTCTGTACCGTGAAAAAATCTCTGATTATTTTTTCAGTATTGTAGAGTCTTCTTCCTGTCTTGTCACACCTCCGTGGTGCATAGGGCCTCAAGAAACCTTCTCCACCCGACTCTATCGCATGCCTGATGCCTAACATCATTTCAAGTGAGGCCTGTTGCTCTAACCTCATCCTGCAGGGCTCTTCTCCAGGTGGCTCTAGTTCTGCCTCACTTCCTCTTTCCCTCATCGGGGACCAGCCTAGTGCGTCCTGAGCGATGCAGGCTGGGTTCCGTCTCAGAGTGTGACCGATCCACAGCCATTTGCGTCTAGCGACTTGTTCTCTAATTGGCTTTTCGCCTGCCATGTTCCAGAGAACGGCATTTGACATTGTTTGGGGCCAATAGATCTTGAATATTGAGCGAAGGCACCTATTTATAAACACCTGGAGTTTTCCGATAACGTCCACGCTAGAATTCCATGTTTCACATCCGTACAGCAGTACGCTTTTAACGCTACTGCTGAATATTTGGAGCTTGAGCTTTCTCGAAATGATACTGGAACGCCATACAGGGCGAAGCATTGCGAAAGTTCCCCTTGCCTTGTTAAGTCTGCTGGTTTCATCTTCTTCTGTATCTTCCGAGCCCGCTATCATACTTCCGAGGTAGCAAAAGCTGGTCGTGGTCACAAGGGGGACACCGTGGAGCAAGATTGGGGTGGAGTCATTTGTGGACACTCGTAGGTCTACTGTAGTGAAATGTAAGCCTTTGTATGTGTACATGTACTACATACATACTTGGTTTTGCATTCAAATTTGTAATTTCATAATCAATAAATGAGCAGAGGAACAGTCTCAAAGGGTAAAAAGTATTAATTAATCTAGCATTCCAATGGCATACTTGGATTTGGAGGTAAAATATAATGATTATAATAAGTAGTTATACGTTTTCATGTTTTCACTGCTTGCCACACTAATAGACTACTAAAGCACTCTTTATTTTATGTTAATTTTTTTGTATTTTGTGAAGGGTTTTTGTTAACATTATATCTGTACTTGAGAGCTACATATAAAGTTTTAAGTGAATTATTGTCTGAAATGAGTTATGGTCAGATAATCTTTATACTATGTTTTCATTCTGAGCAATTGTCTGTCCAAACCAATGCCGTCTTGAAAGTTTTTACAAGGCTGTAAGCACCATGAACACTGTTTGTAACATGGAGATTTATGGGACTGTATTTACCGCTATTTATATTATTGTCCAAAATATTTTAACACTCTCTGAGAACATCCGCAAGAGTGTTACCCTGATACCCAGCTGGTCAATGATCGACTGGTTTGTTCTTCTTGCCGTCCAGGGTATACGTAGCATTTGTACCCAGCACCACATCTCGAAAGCATCAAATTTGGACCTCTCCGATGTTCGCATAGTCCAAGACTCGCAACCATAAAGGAAAATGGAGAATACAAGGGTTTGAACTAGTCTTATCTTGGTCTTGTTAGAAATTTTCATCACAATACATCAAATAACGTTATTAAACATGTTGTTCTTTAATAATTCTGTCAGGTAAGATCGGCCCCACTTTTAAAACAACATGGCCTACAAATAGTGCTTTCGAGATGGCATTGGTCCAAACAGTTACTTCTTACTGTCATATATAATATATACTGGATATTGTGCCCACAATGAATGCATTTCAATAGGCATGAAAATTCATTCTAATACTCTCAGGTACAGATAAATTACGAACTATTTAGCAAATCAATTTTTTATACTTATTTTTATATTTATCCTTAACCTAGCTATTTTGACATGATATTATCTGGCCCTCAAAGAGTTTTAAAATAGCATAATTTTTTTTATTACCGTAAACATATTTTATTTATTTATTAATGCGTGTGCTAAAGATGGATTTAACAAAATATATAATTTTGTCACTTAAAAGAAATATCTATTGAATGTAATGAAATTTTAAATAAATATATACAGTACACACCCGATTTTCTAGGGTCGGGTTAACCGGGAAGCGGATTATTAGTTCAATCTACACTAGCGCCATCCATCACAAAAATGTGAAGTGTTTCTCAACATAGTAGCATATGTACATCTTTCAAAAATTTGTCAGACGTGGTGGTCGTAAGAAGGGCGGAATGGGGAATGTTGTTAACATAAAACGATCGCTTAACCAACCAATGTCTGTAAGTCCTGTAAACGCCTCGACCACCATATTGTTTCCAAAAACAATTTACATCTTCGTCTCTATTGAGATACAATTAATCCTTAAAAATGATTTACCCGCAAAGGGTAAAATCAGTTTTAATTTCAAGAATCAAGTATTTTTAGATTTCCCGCGTTGTGTTAATAAATGAATCGTGTTTTTCAGAAGTAGCACACATCCAAGTAACCTCAACAACTTAACAGGACGGACAAAAAACTGTCTGGTACAAAATTTTCCTGCAATATATATATATTTTTTTCAATACACATTTGTCTATTTTACTCCCTATGACAAATGTGTATTGAAAAAAATATGTATGTTGTAGGAAAATTTTGTACCAGACAGTTTTTTGTCCGTCCTGTAAAGTTGAGATTATTCGTCTCTATTGAGATACAATTAAAATTTGAATTCACCACCCTTTGGTGTAAATCCAGGATTTGTATACAGGTATAAGTATACATTCACAAATATTTGTTCTTCAAATATTCTGGTCAAATTCTTTGGCATATAGAATGGAATAATACTCCTAGCGGCTTCTAACAATATGTTAGGCGATAGCCTTCGCATTGTGTTAATAAGGTAGTTTGCTAAACGCCGAAAATCATTCTCCATAGATGGCGTTAGTGGGTCGGTTGTATAGGTTAATTCTTGAAAAAATTCACTAGTGCAACCAAATCTACATAGATGGCTGACTGAAACTGACACGTGAAGATAAATATGGATTTTGAAGTATATATACATCTTCCAAAAATTTGTCATGCATGATCACAATAACAAAGGTGGAATGGGGAATGTTGTAATTACATAAAGCGTGTGCTTAACCCAACCAATGACAGGTCTTAAGTCCTGTAAACACCTTGATCATCCATGTTCAGTTTCCAGTTTACGTCTTTGTCTCTATTGAGATACAATTAAAAAGTTGAGATTACTTGGATGTGTGCTACTTCTGAAAAACACGATTCAAATATGATTTAATTCAATTGCTTTTTACACCAGAATGTACCATGGCATTCAAAATGTTAAATATGTATAATAGAATATGCATGTAGCTTAATGTTTAGAAATAATTGATTAATATGAATATATTGTTTTTGTTTTTACAGCCGTCCTGTGCCTAACATCCCGCCAAGAATGCCAGACCGGCCCCAAAATGGCCGACCCTTCTGAAGCTAGAGGCGTATTTGAACCCTATACACATCGTGATATTAAATTACTTTATTTTTAATTATTATTTTATTATTATGTGCGTTAGTAAAATGGTGCTTATAAGACACACCGTGTTAAAACAGTTAATCGAATAGCGGTATAATAATTGGGGTTATGTATTAACCACTGTTGCCTTGTCTATCAGAATTAACGGCTGTGCTTTGAAATCATTTGTTTGAAAACTTTACAAGTGAATGGTGTCTTCGTAAAAGTTGATAATGCACTTCATACTATATAATAATTGATTAACCCTTACCACTCCATTATTTTTTGATATTGTTTGTCAGCCAACTTTAATTTAAATAATGTTAATGTTATTAATGGTAGTTACAAAAAAAAAAGTCGCTAAAAATTCATTTGTAATGATTTATTGTTCGTCTTCAGCCTGTATTGACCGTCCACTCCTGGACGTAGGCCTCCTCTCGCATTTTCCATTCTCCTCTATTCTGAGCGATCCGCATCCAGGCATTTCCCGCACTTCTCCGGACATCGTTGCGCCAATGCAACTGTGGGCGCCCAACTCCACGCTTTGCCGTCCTTGGCCACCAGCACAGCAGTCGCCTTGTCCACTTTTCATCTGGATCGCGAGCGACATGTCCCGCTCATCGCCACTTGAGGGTTGCGGCCATCTTGATAACATCGGAAACCTTTGTCCTGACTCTTATGTCCTCATTTCTGAGTCTGTCCCGTAAACTGATACCCAACATGGCTCTCTCCATTGCTCTCTGAGTGACTCTTAGCTTGTTGCACTTTTTCGTGATATATAATGATTTATTCATCAAATAAAAAACATAATTACTTATATAATAAGCAGTTACAAATTTGTTTCGCCTTGCGAGGGCATTTTCAAACTGAACCTAGTCGCCAAACAATGTGTCCTTATATTGATTTTAGAAACTTTAGGGTGGGGGAAAGAATTTATATAATGCAAAAATCAATATAAGGACAGATTGTTTGGCGACTAGGTTCAGTTTGAAAATGCCCTCGCAAGGCGAAACAAATTTGTAATTGCTATTTATATAAATAATTATATGAATTAAATCAAGTAAAACCATTAAACATTTGCGTTTATTATTATAATGGAGTTTTACAAAAACCTCAACAATCAATAAATAAAAAACATTATGGACTACTTATAGTTTTGCATAGTATGGTACTTTTTAAAACAATCTCCAGGATGGAGACCAGGTTTTCTGGAACAGGTCTCACAAAACCACACTGTTTCCCGTCTTCCCCCTGGAATCTTTCTGTTACTGCACACAGTACAGTCTTAAGAATCTTTGTCCAGTTTCGCAATGGAGTGGGGCTTGTACTCTAATCGCTCCTCTGCATGACGTATCACGCCAAGTTCCCGCCATTTTATGTTATGTGAATATGCAAGGATTATTTTATAGTAAAATAAAAATGGATAACAGTCAAAATCTTATTAAAACGTGAAATTAAATGTTTTTTTAACGAATAATCACAAGAAAATCAAGTTTTGCGCGTGAAAATACACCGCGCGCGCAAGTCTTATCCGACAACTGAGTTGTAGCGTACATATAGCGATGTCGGCTGGCATTCGACAAAGGAGTGGTAAGGGTTAAAATATGGCGGTAATACTTTTGGATATATTACTAATTCCCATGAAGTTGGCAACACAAGAAAATAGATGTCAATGTGAACCAAATGTAAAGTGTGTTTCGCATGGAACAAAATAATTTGCTCACTTTGCAAAAAACTATTAAGATTTTCATCACAATTGCACTACAGAAACATATGAGGCGTATAGAAACAAAGACGGCAGTGTCAAGCAAAATACGAAAATGATTTAAATATTCAGTTTGATAGAGAAAATTTATTACAATCTGAGTGTACATTTGGTTTGAAGCAAATCCGCCATTAAAACATACATTTTCGACTTTTTAAAATCAGATTTGTAACAAACCCGGTAGTGTCAATAAAATTTCAGAACATAAGCGGCAGTTACTAAATTAACCAATCAGAATGCGAGAAATGGCATTTTTCAAGATGGCGTCCCATACTAATATCGTTCGTATGAAAAGGTGTTGATAACAAACATGGCAATGTCATGCTGCATTCAAAACAAAACCGGCAGTGTCAGAAAATTTGTAACAAAAACGGCAATGTCAATTATAAAATAGCAGATGTCTTTGAAAAGAAACCACGGGTATGAATTAAATTTACTCAAATTTAGCTGCACGCTATGTTATGATATTTAAAAATTGTTGCATCGTATAACCTTAAACGGGTTTAAATTTAAACATTTTTCATTGTTCACCAACAATTTGATGATGCTGACATTGCCGTTTTTGTTTCTCTCTCTCTCTGGTTTCAATCCTGGGATTGGTTTGAAGCAATTTCCTCTATTGTTCTCTTCCATTCTTCCCTGTCTTGTGTGGCTCTTTTGAAATGTGCATATGATGAGCAGCGCATGTCCACCGACAGGTCCTCCAGGTACTCTCGGCGTGTGCGTCCCCTAGGTCATACCCTCCATTATGGCATGCAAGAGGCCTTCTTGTCGTATTACATGGCCGATCCATCTTGCACGCCTTTCGGACAAAGTCCTGAGCAGGTGCCTTCCTCCTTCGATTCTTTGGAGAACCTCCTCATTTGTAATGTGGTTTCTCTAGGAAATTCCTAATAGTCTTCTATAGGACCACATTTTAAAAGCCTCTAGTCTCCGTTTATCTCTTTCGGATAGGCACCATGTCTCGCAGCCGTACATCAAGATACTCCATACATAGGTCTTGATGAGGAGTATTCTCAGTTTTAGGTCTATATTATTTGATTCTATTATTTTCGACCTTTTATTAAATGTAAGCCTAGCCGTATACAGCCGTCCCATGTTATTTTGCTCCTGAGGTAGACAAACTCCTTGATGTTCTTTAGTGGAACTCCTGACATCACATACTCTTATCTGATGTTGCATTCGGCGAACGTTTTGTTTCTATATGCCTCATATTATGTATTAAAAAAATCAATTATGTATTTATACATGATTCTTTTTAGTGAAATCAGGCAATCATTTGTTTTACGCAATGTCATAAAATAAATGGTAGTCACCGGCTTCCGGCGTGGTGATCCTGTGGTAGGAATGCTGAATAAGTCAATGTACAACCTAACCTAACCTAACCTGAAATGACCTGACCTACCTTTCCCTACCTCTTGCTGCTTGAATAGCCATAACCTCTGGTGAGATTAGTGTTAACCCATGGCTGAACTTATATATTTAATAATAAGTTAAAAGATTTTTTCATTTCTTACAGTTTATTTGTTATTTACATCAGTTTCATAAGCGTTTTTAAATAGTATTTGTTAATAATATTAATTAATAATGAAAGCTGGTTATTACAAAGGTGCCAAGTGGCTTTTAAACCTAAAACAAAGAGAAAAGGAGAAAAAACTGTTCATTGTTGCATATGTCATGTACCACGGGTGACATCTATTGGGTGATGTTTGAACTACACTACATATTGTTAAATTATTTTCACATTTCAAATCTTCAACTTGTAGATTTGCGAGCACTTTGTGAATTTTTGTATGCTGTTCGGCCGGGATGCATAAATATAAGATTAATTATTATTAAAATGAAATTTTCAATTAAAAAAAATACTCAATGAACTAAATATATAATTGAATAATTATAATTATACTTTGTATTACATTTATTTTTATTTTCATTGAATTCAGACATGTTTCAGTTACAAGTTACCTTTATTAATGTATACAATTTTAGCAATAAAATAAAATAGAGCGGTCATTTATATACTAAAAGGAGGTGGAGTTATGTATAAAAGTGGAGGGGGTGTAATTAAGATTGAGGAGAGGGGAGATGTAAAGGGAACATATCAAACATGGGAATTTAATTTCAATTTAACTGGTTGTTTATTATATTTTCATTATTTTTAATGGCTTTTTAAATTTCCAAATGCTTAAATTGTTTTTATTATTAATATGCATATTCAATACCGTTTTCTTTATTAAATGTATGATTATTTTCAATTATATGGTTAGGGAACTCTAAAAAAAATTAGAATGACGTATCGCGCGGGAATGACGCATCGCCGTGTGATAACCAGCTCGGAGATATCTCCTTCGCTCTCACATTGCCCCGATACGGGCAGAGTAGAAGCAGTTAAGCCATACATTACCCACCACACATTTTATAACCAACCACCCTGAAGATGGAGACTGCAACGTTTTCCGAAACGTCGGTCCAGAAATACGAGTTGCCCGGATTTTCCCAAGATCGCAAAAAACATATAGCTACCAACCGTGAAAATCTCCGGAACTATTTGAAATGAACGAATCTTTTGACGTAATGTTATTTATATAGTTATTTAGATATACCAATTAACACACTTCTACAGAATGATGTAATATAATTTCACGTTGATAATTTCTTTACATGTACAAATAATTGTAATTTATATGTGATGACGCATTTAGCTTATGTAATGAGACCATTAAAAGTGTTAGAATATTAAATTAATTTAGTATTTTTAGGTAAATTCATTAAAACTAAAGCAAATTATTGTTTTACTATTCATAATCATTATTGCTCTTGTAATTTGCGCCCTATTTCGTTGCTTTCACCTTTTCATTGGTGATTCAGAAATGTTCACATTTATATCATTCTTCAATTTATCCTATGTAAGGTATATCAAGGTGTAATATTAATAATAATTAGGTTAATTTATGTAAAGCGCCGTTTTCTGCAATAACTCACCTCAAGGGTTTCTGTCTTCTTCTTCTTGTCCTGTCACACCTCCGTGCATAGGGCTTCAAGGCAGTGGCGGTACTCCCATAGAAAAGCCCAGCAGCCCGGCTTGCGTAAAAAAAATTGAATCAAAACCCCCAAATCTAAGTAATCATGCCACCGCATAAACAACCCACCAAATCACCTTCCAACAATGTTCCCATCAGACATAAGAGGAATAGCCACAAGAGCTGAACCTCTGTAATCTAGAAGAGGTTTTGATTCAAAATTTCTTATGCAAGCCGGGCTTTTGGGCTTCTATGGAAGTACCCCCACTGCTTCAAGGAACCTTCTCCACCCGACTGATGCCTAACATCATTCCAAGTGAGGCCTGCTGCTTTAACCTCGTCCTGCAGGGTTCTTCTCCATTCCCCCATAGGGGACCAGTCTAATGCATCTGAGCGATGCAGGCTGGGTTCCGTCTCAGAATGTGACCGATCCACAGATATTTGCGTCTTGCGACATGTTCTCTGATTGGCTTTTCGCCTGCCATGGTCCAGAGAACGGCATTTGACACTGTTTGGGGCCAATAGATCTTGAATATTGAACGAAGGCACCTATTTATAAACACCTGGAGTTTTACAATAACGTCCGCGGTAGATTTCAAGGTCTCACATCCGTACAGCAGTACGCTTTTAACGCTACTGTTTGGAGCTTGAGCTTTCTTGAAATGATACTGGAACGCCATACAGGGCGAAGCATTGTGAAAGCCCCCTTGCCTTTTTGAGTGCGTCTGCATCTACATATGTATGTATCTATAAAATGCTGTGAAATTCCACCTTGCATGACAGCAGCAAGACAGCGTATCTTCGGCCCCACGAAACCATGACCCACAGGGAAGGTTACTCCTACAGAAAGTTCCGGGATAACGCAAAGGTTTGAAACCACTCCAGTGACTTCCAAGCAAATCACTGGCAAAAACATTCACCATAACGATTGCTGACCTGACTTTACACTATAAGAATATCTTCATCTTCTTCTTGTTGTAGACCTATGTGGTCTGTTCTCCAGAGTGTTGCTCCTCCTGTGAGGTAGATTCCCAGCTGTCCTTCCATCTTTTAGGAGGTTTTCCACGAGGACGAGTTCCATGAGGCTGATTATGCAATGCAATATAGGGGAGTCTGGTGGTGTCCATTTTTTGAACATGACCGTACCAGTCCCTTTTTCGCTGTCTGCTCCATCTTATAATATCCTCAACCTCACATATCTCTCTTATTCTGGTGTTCCTCACGCGATCTCTCAGTGTTTTGCCTGCTATCGTCCTCAGTGTCTTCATTTCGGAAGTCCTCAAAACTTGTTCGGTCCTTACTGCTATAAGAATATGAATTGCGCAAAAAAAACATTGTAAAGGAGTGTGGCTCTTGGTGAACTGGAGGCAGAGATGATAAAGTATAGGTATAGCTCCTTGAAGGACATCCGGGTGGAAGGAGGAGGATCGGTGAGGCTAGACTCCGATGGGAGGATGAGATGAGGAAGACGTTGCACAACTACTGCAAATGAGAGACTGGAAGGCTGTAGCAGGTGACAGTATGACCCTAAGGCTGGAAAGTTTGAATACTCCTGGAGTAGAGGACTGATGGAGACCGAGGCTTGATATGAGCTGTAAGAGCAGTCAAAAAATAAAAATTGTGAGAGAGAAAAGATGTTATGCATCTGCTTGTGATGCAGGTGTGTAAAATAAAGGGCGTAAATTGCACGAGCAGACGCGGTTTAATATTAGTTAGATATTGCTAGAAGTCACGTTTCATTATGGAGATTTGGGGTAAGTCATCTCACCATCATTTCTATTTAATTTCAACACTGCAAGTTATATTTAAAAACATGATTAGAGTCAGAAGAAATGAGCGGTGCTATCGAGGAAGTTGTGTCCAAAATCTTTAGAAATTTTTCTTATGAAATTAATCATCTTTAACAATCATTTTATTTATAATTCCAAATGTAATATTTTATTTGTATCAAAATGTAAATTTGATGTTAATAAATTAAAATTGTATAATAAATGAAAACTTGTGTTTCTAGTTATTGATTTTCATTTCATTTCATTCATTCACAGACATTACAGATGCAATCCAAGTCCTCTGCAACCTCATATTGATTTTAATTTAATTTCAGTCATTCACAAACATTACAGATGCAATCCAAGTCCGCTGCAACCTCACTATTGATTTTAATTTAATTTCAGTCATTCACAGACATTACAGATGCAATCCAAGTCCGCTGCAACCTCACTATTGATTTTAATTTAATTTCAGTCATTCACAGACATTACAGATGCAATCCAAGTCCGCTGCAACCTCACTATTGATTTTAATTTAATTTCAGTCATTCACAAAGATTACAGATGCAATCCAAGTCCGCTGCAACCTCACTATTGATTTTAATTTAATTTCAGTCATTCACAAAGATTACAGATGCAATCCAAGTCCTCTGCAACCTCACTATTGATTTTAATTTAATTTCAGTCATTCACAAACATTACAGATGCAATCCAAGTCCTCTGCAACCTCACTATTGATTTTAATTTAATTTCAGTCATTCACAAACATTACAGATGCAATCCAAGCCCTTTGCAACCTCACTATTGATTTTAATTTAATTTCAGTCATTCACAAACATTACAGATGCAATCCAAGTCCGCTGCAACCTCACTATTGATTTTAATTTAATTTCAGTCATTCACAGACATTACAGATGCAATCCAAGTCCGCTGCAACCTCACTATTGATTTTAATTTAATTTCAGTCATTCACAAAGATTACAGATGCAATCCAAGTCCGCTGCAACCTCACTATTGATTTTAATTTAATTTCAGTCATTCACAAAGATTACAGATGCAATCCAAGTCCTCTGCAACCTCACTATTGATTTTCATTTCATTTCATTCACAAACGTTACAGATGCAATCCAAGTCCTCTGCAACCTCACTATTGATTTTCATTTCATTCATTCATAAACATTACAGATGCAATCCAAGTCCGCTGCAACCTCACTATTGATGTTCATTTCATTCATTCACAAACATTACAGATGCAATCCCAAGTTCCCTGCAATCTCACTATTGATTTAACGTTACAAATGCAATCCAAGTCCTCTGCAGTATATTTCCTTTGATATTCTTTTTTTTCACCCTTTACTTCGATTTGGCTCGCGCTGTAATGATGTAAGGAGTTTTTTCAACAAAATAATAATAATAACATTAATAACAAGGCAGAATAAAACAAACACATTGATAATGATTGGATTGGGGTACAGTTTTATTATCGTTTCATAAAATTATGTGCTTTGTTTTTTCAAACAGCCATCTCTCAATAAATAGTAAACAAAAAATTGTGACCTCAACACTAAAAACTTGGTAACTTGAAATTTGATCATTTTTGAGTTATATCAATTGGTAACAACTCGAAGGGCTTTGCAATTGGTATCTAATGCTGGAGAGGGTTCAGAAAAAATTTCTGAGGTATCTCTACATGAGCGAGTATGGTAGCAATCCGTGGCTCTATCCCACGGCATTTCTTCTGGGAATGCTCGGAACCAATTCTTTACAGCTTCGAAGAAATGGACATCTAATAACCCATTTCTTCAGATTAATTAGGGGATACTTCGAGAACTCGGCCGTACTGGGGATGTTGGTCTTTTTGTCCCCCGATAGATATCTCCGACAGCGACAGCACAGATTGTTTTACCTACCGGCCGCCAGAACCAATCTGCCTCTGGTGACACCGGTGGGAAGAGCAATTAGTCTGCTGAACGCGGTCTCCTCGGAGATCGACGTAGAAAGTATCTTGTCTTCCTAATGTCGAACCATCTCTAATGCGTTCCTGGTACTTTGTTGTATTTTTATGATATTTTACCTGTACTTAATAGATGCCTTAAACATTTTCCTGTTTGTAATGTCTATTGAGTTAATAAACTGATTTGATTTGATTGATTTGATTTGATTAAAAATATTATTTTAAAATTATTTTAGCATTTTCATTAACTCTAGTAGTTACCTAATTAAAGTATTGAGTCCACAATAAATAATAATAATATAAATAAATTCAATGATCACAGAACTGGCGAGTTTATAAAATAAATAAAATATAACAATATATAAAAAAATAAAACAGAATTAAAAACTAAATATAACCATATTATAACTAAGTAAATTGTAAATATATTTATTTCATAAAATGATGAAAATGTCTGTTTTCTAAGTTTTATTATATTTTATAGGAGTATATTTTATAGTCCTTGGATAAGGCATACAAATGTCACTAATAATTTCGAAACATTCCAACTTATTAGGGGTACAAATAAGTTGTTCGCTGTTTTTTCTTTAAATTTGAAATTTTATTAAAAAAAAAACTGTTAAAGAATATCTTATCAAAGTATTATCCATCGCTAGCTATTACTTTCTCCCGTCTTTCAGGAAATTTTCAAAATCCGTATTGGCAGAACGATGCGTCTTTTGATTTAATCCATTCATCTTTTCTGCAAGTTCTTCATATGTCTGACATGGATTTGCATTGAGTAATGCTTTCAATTTTTTCAGGTCGTCGGAACGCTTGTTATCTTTTTCTTTAAAACGTAGAAATCAATCTCTGCATGTTGTTTCTGATAGAGCATGGTTGCCATAAGTATCCACAAGAATTTCGATGTGCTTCCGCTGTAGATTTCTTTTGGATATAATAATGTAATAAATTTACCCGCAAAAACATTTTATTCGGTATGAAATCCAACATGTTTGAGGCGATGTAAAAAATGTTCTTTACCTTTTTGACAGTTCAACATAGGCATGTGCGATCCGCTCACAAGTCAACTCACTTTGGTGAGCGAGTGAGCGATGATCCATAAAAAAAGAGCGGCAGCTCAATGATCCGCTGGGAGAATCATAAATTATTGCAAAATAGTCGACTGAGTCGGCTCAGGAGTCGTTTAAACATTAAACGGCTCGCGCTTCAACATATACTAATGTTTTGAGGTTAAAGTTCAGTATTTCAATAAGGAAAACAGCGAGAGCTTATTTGTACCCCGAATAATAAAAGCTTTAAAAAATCTGTCATTTTTATCGATAATAAATACTTAAAAGTGTAAATACACACAAAAATCCTTTCCTGCATTATTGATGACAACCAAAAATGTAATATTTAAGGCAAATAGAACATAAATACATAATGAAAATAAAAAAAATGTGTAAAAAGTCTTTTTAAAATGTATATTTAGTTAAAATCAACTGATGTTTGGTGTCTTCGACCGGTTTTCTCTTCTCTTCTGGTATATCAAATTTTGTTAGGGTTAAATATGAAATGAAAATGGTGGGTTGAAGTTAAACGATTCTATATAATCCAATGGTGTTAAAAAGGTTCGAACAGTATTATTAATATTGATAATATTTGGTGTGACTTATGTTCATAATAATGCAATACAATGTTAGGCTTTCAAGTAATTCTATGAACTTAAATATTTCATGTCCTGGCTAATAGTGCCTGGAAATACCTCCATTTTACTGAAACTACTGTCCCTGACAGAGTACACAAACATCAGTGGATTTTAACTAAATATACATTTTAAAAAGATTTAATTTCATTATTCAAAGTGAACTTCTACCTTGAAATTTCAAATAATAACATTAAGAACAGAAAGACATTTGAGCTGCAAGTTAAAATACACATAGTGACACAAACAGAGATCGAGTGACGCCATTTTGTTTTGGAACTGTCATTTTGTAATGGCGACAGCTTTATAGAAAAACTTGCCTTGTTTTATAGTCTTAAATTCTTAGATATATAAAAGATTTCACCGCTGAATTTCATGTTAACATTTCCATCTATTAGAAAATCTAGTTAATGCTTTTAGTAAAGAATTTGATTTTACAATTGATCCTAATTAAGTCACAATATTAACACGACAAGGAGAAAGAGTTTGACTTTGGCAAGACGCCATAATTGACAAGGTAACAACAATCTATTTACATTGGACAGACAACAAGCTGTATAATATATATACATACAAAAAGGAGTATATTCAACAGATATGGATGAAGCATAACCCATTCAGACTATATATTAAATAGCTTAAAAATTCTAACCTTAGCTTATTACGTATACAGAACATTTGATTCCATTTAAACATTCAACAAAATTTATACATTTAAGTTCTAGCCTAGTAAAAATATAATTATCTAAAAATGTAGGCATATTTCCACACGACTTCACATTTGTACAGCGTGTCATATGCAATAGACCATTTATATTTAGTAAAAAAGTTAACAAAGAAAACAATTTCAAAAGTAATTAATTCTAAAAAAAATGTGTATCCATTGTTAGCTTAACAGTGTGTAAAAAACATAATAGCGGAGATTCAGTTGCTAAAATAAAAAGTTTTGAAATGTTTCCGTGTGACAATTCAGAGCATAAAACACTTTTGCCAATTTAACACGTTTGCTGCCGAATACCTAAAATAATATAATACCGAATTGACGACCTTTGTCGCCAAGTGGGTCATGTGCTAAGGGGAGAAAAATACCACCTCCTTCGACTCATATTAATGGGTAAAGTGGAGGGACGTCGGGGAGTTGGTAGAGAGCAGCTGTCCTGGCTGTGGAACATAAAATAATGGACAGGAATAACAAGAATACAGAATCTGTTCCAAGTGGCGCAGGACAGAGATGCTTTTGTTGCAGTGGGGGGACCTGACACGCCACCGAAATAAGAAGAAGTGGCCGAGTGGTAAGTGCTACGACTCCACATCCGAAGGTCCCGGGTTTGATTCCCGGCGATGGTGGTGTGATTGTCACGCTGTCTTTTGGTTTGGTGTAGAATTCACATGACAATAAAATGGTGATAGATAAGTTACCTAAATTTAAAGACATGTTTAGAGAATCAATATGATAATTTGGCTTGCGCTGTAATGATGCAAAGAGCAATTCAACAAAATAATGCTACGCAACGGGAATTCCGCTTGAAAGTAGTAGTTTTTGCCAGATATCGTACCAAACTACACAAAAATCTGTTGATTAACACGTTACAATGAATGCTCAGAGTTCCCTGGACAGACATGGTTACCAATACCGAAGTCCTGAGGCGAGCTAGAGTTGACAGGGAACTGTTATCAACTATCAAGGTTCGAAAGATCTCACATCTGGGTCATATACTGCGTGGGGAAAAGTACCACCTTCTCCAACTGATATTGGAGGGGAAAATTGAGGGACGCCGAGGGCCCGGTAGGAGACAAATGTCCTGGCTGCGAAACGTGAGGGAGTGGACCGGCATCCAAAGTGTGCAGGAGCTGTTCCGAGCGGCGCAGGACAGGGACAGGTTCGCCGAGGTGATCGCCAATGTTGGGGGGACCCGACAGGGCACTTCAAGAAGAAGAAGAACACGTTATAAGAGAATGAGGCAAACGTGTTAATCAAATCAAATCAGTTTATTTCATCAACAGACATTACAAAATGAATTTTTAAGGCATCTATTGAGAACAGGTAAAATAATATATTGTGTATAGTATACTACCAGAAACGCATGAGAGATGGTTCAATATTAGGAAGACAGGATACTCTCCAGAATTAAGAGTATTTGCCTTCTGAACGTACTTTCACTGATATGAAAGACGTCGATCTCTGAGGAGACAGCGTTCAGCAGATTGGTTGCTCTTCCCACCGGTGTCACCAGAGCCAGGTTGGTTCTGGCAGCGGGTAGGTAAAACAATCTATGCTGGCGCTGTCGGAGATATCTGTCGGGAACAAAAAGACCTACACTCTCCAGCACAGCTGAGTTTTCAAAATATCCCCTAATTAGTCTAAAGAAATGGGTTATGAGAAACCCGTCTCTTCGAAGCTGCAGAGAATTAGACCCCAACATTCCCAAAAGAAACGCTATGGGATAGAGCCATGGATGTTAATGAAGAGTTTGGACTCATGCATTTGTTTATATATTTTAAACATAGTGACCACATAAAATAAATAAATATAAAACAATTTTTAGCACTGTGCCGACTCTATTTTGTTTTTCACGATCCGTTAAAAATAGCACTATAGAATGGTTTGTATACATTTGAAAAAATAATCATTCGTTGCACATCTGATATGGTGCGATTGCTCTCAGCATTTTACTAAAGGCACCCCTTCTCACTCCAGATCATCACATCAATGGGACTCATTCGTTAATTCCAACCATTTACCAACTCGGAATGTATTGTCCGATCGACAATAAGATCAACTTCCACCAGCAATAGAGCTGGTATTTCTAGCTAAGACGATAACAATAATATATCGAGTATCAAAAAATTATTTTATAGCCTTTAAATACATTAACACAGTGGTCAGCAAACTTAATCATCAAAAGATTTTTTTGAGGCTAAATTCATCATTACAAATATTATTTTAGAAACTAAACTAACTAACAAACTCAAGGGTTAATTTTATCTCAATAGAGACGAAGATGCAAACTGGAAACTGAATACGGTGATCGAGGTGTTTACAGGACTTATGACCTGGTTGGGTTAAGCGCACGCTTTATGTAATTACAACATTCCCCATTCCACCTTTCTTATGACCACCATGTCTGACAAATTTTGGAAGTTGTATATATGTTAATATCCAACACCACAATTCACATGTCAGTTTCAATTTACATTTCCTGTAAACACCTCGATCACCATATTCAGTTTCCAGTTTGCATCTTCGTCTCTATTGAGATAAAATTAATCCTTGAATTGATAACCCGCAATGGGTAAATAAAATCCAGTATTCGTCTACAAGTATTTGTATACATTCAAAATGTTGTATAACTAACTACCATCACACCGTCTCTCCGGAGGGGTAGGCAGAAAGAATGGACCATCACACTGTTCTGTCCTGACATACTGCTCTCGCTTCCTCTAGATTCATACATCGTGTCATGCACGCACGTCGATTTCTTCGACTCCTCACATGACCGACATTCAATATTTGATTGATTTGATCATTCTACTTTTTATCGTTCACATATTTATAGCTGCGTTCACGTCATTTACATATACCTTCTTCACCATTCTCTTTTCACTCATTCTTTCCATGTGTCCAAACCATCTTAACGACCCTTTCATTATTTTATTCATAACACTTTCATTCGCACCGCATTCACTTTTACACTCTATCATATACAGATTATCACACACTTGAAATTTTAATCTCTTTCCAAACACAAATCATCAGATTTAAATTTTTTGAACCATCGTTGGCATTTCCTGACATCCAATATGTCACCGTAAATCTCGCAAATATCCTTCGTAGATATTGAAAAAGTATACAGCTCCGCAGATGTTGTTCCGATGGACACGTCTCTACCATTGTCGTCAGAGGGATAAAGAAACCGTTTATTTTTGTCTCAAGGCCACGAGCAGGTAGCTGCTACACAAGAGAAACTTATTGCACGTCCTTACTGCCTAACAGACCGAAGGAGACTATTTTAAAGATGGCGCATTGAAAAAAGCGACATTACATATGGTTACCACTAATATAAATTAAAACCAATAATTGTTTAAACTCATCACTGGACTAGCCACACTGAAAAGTAATCAAAATCCCTTTTGCTGACCATTGCATTTAATACATTATAACCGAGTATTTTGTGATAACATACTGGAATTATAAAATTAACTAACTAACCTAACCTAACCATCAGTGGCGGTACTCCCATAGAAGCCCGGCTTGCGTAAGAAATTTTGAATCAAAACCTCTTCTGGCTTATAGAGTCTGATGGGAACATTGTTGGAAGATGATTTGGCGGGTTGTTGGTTTATGCGGGAGCATGATAACTTAGATTTGGAGGTTTTGATTCAAAATTTCTTACGCAAGCCGGGCTTCTAAAAAACAAAATTTCATGTTTTTTTCTCCTATTTTGTGCTTTATTCACATTATTAAATGTATGTTATCTTCGCCATTCTTTGTCCATTCCTTCATTCTTTCCAAGGGTCCAAACCATCTTAATATCATATCCATTATTTTGTTCATTACATATATTTTGCACTGCATTCACTTCAAATCATGTATGAGAAATCCATTTCTGCAAATAATTATCACGTAGCTTGAAACTGAAATACAATAAAAACATTTAACAGTATGTATATTTCGACATGCGATAAAAATGACACTAAAATTAATTTGTAAAAATACACTTCCAACAGTTTACTTCGATTATTTAGAAGAAATCTGTTTTAGAAGTCAATATTTTAAAAATCTTGTAAAAATATTATAAATTGTTTTGTATAATAATTAACTAAAATAATGTTTTAAACTGTTAATTTAACCGCCCTACCTTTGGGTTATTTTCCGAGAAACGTGCGAAAAACAAGCAGGTTATATTTTTTAAAGTTCGGGCGCCCTTAATGAAAAACCCTATAAGTGTGATCTAATGGTCACCTATAGACTGGACTGGCTTGAAAAACATTGAGGTGCTGTTTCAAGCTGTCAGGGAAAAATAATTATTAATATTTTGAACAAAAAAATCTAATTCAATTGGTCATAAGGTATTTTTTTCAGCATAATTTATAATGAGGAATAACCATTTTTATGTTTCCCGTGAATGTGTTATTCTTGTACATTATTGGAGGTATCACAGATCCATCAAATAATTTATTACTATCTAAATAAGTACTATTATTTGAAAAAACATTCCATTAAGATGAAACAAACTCCAATTTGTTTTTTTGTTTTTTTTTTTTGACAGATCAATATTTTCAAATTTAAACAACATTTGAGATGCGTTCCTGCCTATTAAATTGGACTTAGTCATACTAAAACATTGTATTTACAAATATATTACGTATAAACAAGACAATTAGAACACTTTTGATATTATTTCTAGATGAATGGACACATACAATAAAAAATTTAAAAGTGCTATAAATAAGAACAGATTAAAATGTAAAATAAAAATAATTAACTAATAAAATAATATTTTGCACCCAACGTGGTTGGAATTGATAGTAATAAATAAATATACTTTTTTAAATTAATAAATAATTATCACAGACTAACAGCCAAAGTTGTTATAATACAAAATGTTGCCAGGACAGCGATTATTCCACAGAATTGTATAGATCGTAGAAAGATATGTGAAGTAGTATCTTATTTATGGTTTCTTGAACAAATGATGTAAAACTCCTATATATTAAATCATGAATGCGAATGAAAACAGACATTTCAATTCGTATTAATAAGGTAATTGTATCATTTCAAGCTCCAAATATTCATCAGTAGCGTTAAAAGCGTACTGCTGTACGGATGTGAGACTTGGATATCTACCGCGGACGTTATTGGAAAACTTCAGGTGTATATAAACAGGTGCCTTCGCTAGACGAAAATGGCAAGGATCGGTCACACTCTGAGACGGAACCCAGCCGGCATCGGTCAGGGCGCACTAGACTGGTCCCCTATGGGGGGAAAGAGGAAGTGAGGCAGATCTAGAGCCACCTGGAGAAGAACCCTGCAGGACGAGGTCAAAGCAGCAGGCCTCACTTGGGAAGATGTTAGGCATCAGGCATGCGATAGAGTCGGATGGAGAAGGTTCCTTGAGGCCCTATGCACCACGGAGGTGTGACAGGACAAGTAGAAGTATGTATTGTTTCTTTAATAATGATGTTAAACTTCATATCTAATAATTAATATGAATGAAAGTATGTATTGAATTTTTATTATATTTTATAATAATGCCTTAGAAAGGTGAAACATGTCATTCCCATAAATTGTAATAAAACTTCTACAAAACATATATTTCATTCGTATTAATTAGTAACCTTAAAGGAATTTAGCACCAATCTCTAAATATCAGATTAGATTTGTTGATAATTTACAAAACAATACAGGTTGCAGGCTGTCTGAAAGATGTCATATAGAGAAGCAAGGACATGAGGACTGACAGCAAGGTACACATTTCTAAGACCTGTGTGCGACCAATCCTCACATATGGCATTGAATCGAGGGCAGACACTGTCAAGACAAAGGGCATGCTCAGGACAACCGAGATGAAAACACTCCGCGCTATAGCTGGCAAAACCCTACGTGATCGTGTTAGGAATACAGCAATCCGAGAAATCTGCGAGGTCAAAGATGTGGTCAGATGGGGACGTCAAAGACGGCGAAACTGGCATCAACATGTAGAAAGAATGAGCTCAAATAGGATACCATACATAGCTCTCCATGGAACACCAAACGGACAACGCCGACCAGGAAACGGTGGAGAGAAAGCTGGAGTTCAGCGTCTCAAGAGGACCCGCCTGAAATAACAGAATCCCGAGTCTACCAAAAGTAAAGAAGAAGAAGAAACAATACAAAATTAGGGAACAAACGGGGAACAAAACATATCTTAACGTGTATTAATTTATGACAAATATAACAAGAAAGAATGTAAAAACTCATGTGGTAAGTTAATCTAAAATTGCACTATTCCGAGACAGAATCTCTATTGACACTTTGCAGAGCCGAGCAGCAGTGGAGCAGGAGGGCCGTGAGGGCTTGTCTTCTCTCTTCGCAACTTGTTACGGCCTGCAGTTGCTTCGCATGCTCGGACTTGGACAGGCTCTTGTTGGAGACGGACGCCAGCAGCTCTGCCAGCTTGGCGCCCACTTCTTCCAGCCACGTGCGCACGTCCGTGGTCTGAAATTCATTTATGGAACACTCAATTACGGAACATTCAATTAATAAATATTCATTTACGGAACATTCAATTAACAAATATTCTATTACAGAACATTAAATTGCAGAACATACAATTACAAGACACTCAATTAAGGAAATTCAATTAAGAAAGATTCAATTACAGAACATTATATTATGGAGCATTCAATTCTTCTTCTTCTTCTTCGATGGCCCTACAGCCCATATCGAGTCTTAGCCTCCAGTATTCTTTGCCTCCAACTCCTCCTGTCCTCCGCTTCGACCCTCCAATCTGACACTCTTAACAATCTTGTTCCATCTCTCTCAACTTCATCCTCCCATCGCAGCCTTGGTCGTCCAATTGGTCTTCTACCACCTGGGTGCCACTCCAGCAATCTTTTTGGGGTTCGCGATGACGGCATCCTCTGCACGTGACCGGCCCATCTCAGTCTATTCAGTCTGACCTGTGTGGAGAGACTGGGAGCTTTGAGAAGTGATTCTTCTTTCGATTTCCTTGTGATCTTCGTTTTCTTTTGTTATAGACGAACCCAGGTAAGTGAAGTCCTCCACCATCTTAAAGTTGTATCTGTCCTTGAATCTGATGGTTCGCCTTGAGTTATGGGTTGCATTCCTGGTTTGTTTCATTATTTGTGTCTTTTCTTCGTTTATCTCTAAACCCACCTCCTTGGCTGCTGTCTTTAAAGGCTCAAATACTTCGTGTATGGCTGCTAGGGATCATTCAATTAAATTAAAGAACATTCAATTAAAGAACATTAATTATGGAACATTCAATTACGGAACATTCAATTACAGAACATTCTTAGGATTTAATTCAATTACGGAACGTTCAATTACAGAACATTCTCAGGATTTTTTTATGCCACGATTCATTTGGTCATGGCATGTTTTATTCGTCCGTCTTCAGATTCTTTTTACATTCACAAAGCTTATATACATCTACGTCAACTCTACGATCTCCGAAGGAAGAAGAAACACACAAACATCTTGTCTGAGCTTCAAATTTCGTGGATCGTGCTTTTGGCATCGCAGGACCGACGGCGTGCAACAGGCTGCTCTACAATATCCACATTCAAGACAACGAAGGAGTATTCAGAAGCTCTCTTAAAACTTTTCTTTTTAAGAGAATCTTTCCGGGCGAAGAGCGCCCTTGAAGTGAATCTCTCACAAAAATGGCGCTATACAAATCATCAACATTATTGTTTCTTGAACAATGATGTAAAATTCCATATTAAATAATTAATACTAACGAAAACATTTGTTTTCTAGAAGTTTTATTATAATACATATATAGGAATCAAATCGAATCAAATCAAATTAGTTTATTTCATCAATAGACATTACAAAATTAAGGTTTAAGGCATCTATTGAGAACAGGTAAAATAATATATTGTACATAGTATACTACCAGACACGCATGAGAGATGGTACGACATTAGGAAGACAGAATACTCTCCAGAATTAAGAGTATTTGCCTTCTGAACGTACTTTCACTAATATGAAAGACGTCGATCTCCGAGGAGACCGCGTTCAGCAGATTAATTGCTTTTCCCACCGGTGTCACCAGAGGCAGATTGGTTCTGGCGGCCGATAGGTAAAACAATCTATGCTGTCGCTGTCTAAGGCATTATTAAATGTGTGTATAAAAATAACATTTGACAATGTCTTAGAAAGGAAAAATTTGTCATTCCCATAAATTATAATAAAACTCCTAGAAACCAGACTGATTCGTTCGTATTAATTATCTTGTTTATACCTTTTTAACCATTCTTCTCTCATCCATTTGTTCCATTGTGTCAGGATAGAGCAGTGTGGCAGTACATCCTCTCTGTCTGCTCCTCCGGTGAAACGGCGTGATGGTTAGTTAGATAGTCGATACTGATTTACTGCTAGGGATGCTAGGCTACCAGTCACTCGAGAGGAGACGAGACATTCACTTGGGTGTCCATTTTTTTCGACTGATAGGCGGTTGTATACACAACTCAGAAATCCTGAGTGATGTAGGTCTGTTTGTCTCTGAAAATTATCTTCGACAAAGGGGCCATAGATTGTTTTATTTCCCACGATGCAGAACCAACCTGTCAATGGTTATGTCGGTAGGTAGAGCAATATCTTTGCTTAATCGTATCACCTCGGAGATTGACATATTTTGTGATAGTTTGGCTCATCTGAGGGAAGCACTATCTTTATTATAATTGTATGGTATATTTATTTTATTAATTTGTCATGCATCTTATGTTTCTCGCTCTTTTTATTACTCTATTATGTATTACTTATTATTGTGTAGCTCGAACTTGTATCTTTAGTGTATTGGAAAAAAATTCTGTAATGCTTTAGATATGTTTAAAATAAATAAATGAAAAATGAAATGAAATAGTTAAGAAGAAGATGGAGTTCTGACTTACCAAAGCGGATAGTTTCTCCGTTCTCTCCTGGGGTGGCAGATGCCCCAGTAGGCGTGGGCCTGTGTCCCGGGCCCCGGCTAGCAGAACCTCGGGGGTCTGGCGGGTTTTTAGGAGGGGCTCCAGCAGCTCTGAGGGGCCCCGGGTGCCCGCAGCGAGCAACTGTCCTATCACGCCCCAAACGCACTCCTCTTCCGGAGAATGGCGGGAACTGGGGAACAGTCTGTTCTCTTATTATTTGAAAACAACAAATAAGTGGAAGTACTGGAAGTGATGGATGGAAATACCAATAGGAGCACCCATCCGAAGGATCAAAATTTGTAACATATTATATTTAAATTCAGTAATATTAAAAATAAAAATATGTATAATTTTTTCAAACATTATATGTAAATATGTTAACTGTTCTTCTTTCAGTGCCGTGTCAGGTCTCCCCAACGTTGGCGATCACTGCAGCAAAGACATCTCTGTCCTGCGCCACTTGGAACAGGTTCTGAACTCTTTTAATTCCTAATGTTCCGCAGCCAGGACAACTGCCTTCTACCAACTCCCCGACGTCCCTCCACTTTACCCATTAATATCAGTCGATGTAGGTGGTATTTTTCTCCCCTTAGCACATGACCCAAATATGAAACCTTTCTAATTTTCACACTTGACAATAGCTCTCTATTGGCTCTGGCTCTCTGTAGTACGTCTGCATGACTGACCCTATCGGTCCACGGTATACGGAGCATTCTGCGGTATATCCACATTTCGAATGCCTCCAACCGGTTCAATACATTCACTTTCAAAGTCCAGGTTTCGCAGCCATATAGTAGAACAGACCATATATAACATTTAATCATGCTTTGTCGGAGTTTCAAGTTAAGATTATGGAAATTACTCGTTATGAGAGGTTCCACTGCAGTATAATAAATTCGCCGTCGGGGTAGTTGATAAGAGACGGTGATTTATCCCCCAACGGCGATTTTATTATAGCATTTGATAACGAGTCGGTGAGATTCAAGGATACATCGGTGATGTTACGGTCCGGTGTAAATGACTTTAACGGATCTCATCTCTAGGGATATATAAAGTTCCTTCTTATTTTTGTCCTGTCATACCTCCGTGGTGCATAGGGCCTCAAGGAACCTTCTCCATCCGACTCTATCGCATGCCTGATGTCTAAAATCATCCCAAGTGAGACCTGCTGCCTTAACCTCGTCCTGCAGGGCTCTTCTACAGGTGGCTCTAGGTCTGCCTTGCTTCCTCTTTCCCCCCATAGAGGACCAATCTAGTGCGGCCTGAGCGATGCAGGCTGGGTTCCATCTCAGAGTGTGACCGATCCACTGCCATTTGCGTCTAGCGACTTGTTCTCTAATTGGCTTTTTGCCTTCCATGGTCCAGAGAACCGCATTTGACACTGTTTGGGGCCAATAGATTTTGAATATTGAGCGAAGGCACCTATTTATAAACACCTTGAATTTACCAATAACGTCCGCGGTAGATTTCTAAGTCTCACATCTTTACAGCAGTACACTTTTAACGCTACTGCGGAATATTTGGAGCTTGAGCTTTCTCGAAATGATACCGGAATGCCATACAGGGCGAAGCATAGCGAAAGCTCCCCTTGCCTTGTTGAGTCTGCTGGCTACATCTTCCTCCGTACCTCCCGAGCCTGCTATCATACTACCGAGGTAGCAGAAGCTGGTCGTGGTCACAAGGGGGACACCGTGGAGCAAGATTGGGGTGGAGTCATTTGTGGACACTCTTAGGTCTACTGTCTTGGACATGTTAATCCTGAAACCTAAAAGACATAGCGGTTTGTTTAGTTACCTCGTGTGGTGGGGGGAGGGAGGAAGGCTGCGGGCTGCCGTGGGAGGAGCAACGTGTGGGGCCAGACTGTGTGCGCTGCCGACGCGACGAAGCCCCCCGAGAAGACCAGCAAACGCAGCTCGCCCCAACAGCCCTGTTAGAATAATAATGCTATTATAATAACTAACACCTCAAGTGCACACTAATAAGGGAAGCGTGCAACACGGAAAATTGAATTCGGAATGGGATTGATTTTGCAGAATTGTAGTTCATCCTAAGAGTCGTCTATAGTCAAAGTAACTAACTAACTAACCATTGTTTTGACTACCTTCAACCACACCTCTTGGTAGGACGCTTACGGGGACCGTCAAATGGGCGAAGCGCGCAGAACGTTGCCCGAACAGAACACCCATTTTGATAAAACAATTTAATCATTTGCCTAGATCCATCCATGGTGATTTGGCAAAATAGACTGAATAAATAGCAGACAATTTGATAGATTATCAAATGATTATACTGAAAACTAGCAAAAGCAAAATTTCCAAGTCAAATATTTCATATGTTATATAATATATATTTATTGAGATAACAAACAATCCATGAAATAGAATTATTATATTAACACATCATTTGGGGATACAGTGGAACCTCGATAATTGGCATTCCAAGGGACCAGGCCTACGATTGTCAATTAACCAAAAAACTAACTAACTTACCATCACGCCATCTCCCCGGAGGGATAGGCAGAAAGAATGGAACGCCACACTGTTCTGTCCTGACATACGTCTCTCGCTTCCTCTACATTCATACATCTTGTCATGCATGCACGTCGATTTTTCCGACTCCTCACGTGACCGACATTCAATATTTGATTGATTTGATCGTGCCACGTTTTCCTCGGCCTTCCTCTATTTCTAGCTCCGTTCACGCCGTTTACATATACCTTCTTTACCATTCTGTCTTCACTCATTCTTTCCATGTGTCCAAACCATCTTAATGACCCTTTTCTTATTTTGTTCATAACACTTTCATTCGCACCACATTCACTTCTTATACTTGCATTTGTCACTCTATCATAAACAGATTTGCCACACATTCATCTTAGAGATCTCATTTCTACTGCATTTATTCTAATTTCATCCTTCTTTTGCCAGTTCCATGCTTCACTTCCATACATAAGGGTCGGCACAAGAACACCATTGTGCACTGCCATCTTAGCTTTTTTGGATAGGCTTTTGTTTGCGAAGTCAATTAACCAGGTTTTTTAATTATCTAGGTCCAGATTGTGCTTTGATTTTTAACCAGATTTTATAACCATATAAACAGAAAAGCAGTTTAAAAACTATTCATGGATTGATGCATAAAACAATCAATTACAATTTAGTAAGTAAATTGTAATTGTAAATATATTATAATTTAATTATTGTGACTTGAAAAAATCAGTTACATGGGCCTGTTTCACACGCTAAAAACGTTGCACAACTCTTCACGAGACCGGCGTCAAATTCTTGGATTAGTTTTAGTTTCAAGCTCAAATCAAGGCCGTTATATTTACGTTTGTGAAACATTGCGATCTAAAATGGACCACCTTCGATGAGTACAGAACAAATACTGAGGAGTTGTCAGTTTACAGAGATCGAGAAGGCAGTGCTCTCCAATTACAGATGTCAATAAGGCAGTGCTTTCCAATCACATTTCTACAACATTCATTCAACTCATATTGCACTTGCATGCTTGCAAAGAAAATGGCAGCCATCTAAGGTTTATAAGATAGGCCATCTTCAATTTCATATTGATGAAAACATCAGTTTTATAGAAGTTTTATTAGAATTTGTTTTTTTGTATACAAATACTGGATTTAACCCATTGCGGGTAAATCATTTTTTAAATGATTAATTGTATCTCAATAGAGACGAAGATGTAAATTATTTGGAAACAGAATATGGTAGTCGAGGCGTTTACAGGACTTATGACCTGTCATTGGTTGGGTTAAGCGATCACTTTATGTTTAACAACATTCACCATTCTGCCCTTCTTACGACACCACGTCTACAAATTTTTGGAACTTGTATATATGTTAATATTTTTTAATAACTTCACTGTTGGTAGGTCCATCTACACTAGCGCCATCTATTAAGATGATTTGTAACATTAAGCAGAATTTTTTTATTAATGCAATGTGAAAGGCTTTTACGCAATCATCACATTGCTAGATAACGCCTGGAGTAAAACTCCAATTTTTATACTTTTAACTTGTACCAGTTTTTTATAGAATTTGTTTTTCTGTATACAAATACTGCAGGCACTGTTTCTCTTATCTTCCCCTTGGGAACAGACTTTTTTTATAAATACAATCCCAACCCTAACTGGTCTTCCATTCCTTGACAATAATGGAAGACTTTATCGTAAACCTTAAATCCCCCCTCGCCCTCTTTCGGAGGGACACTCCGGGCCATGCATTTAGCCCCATCATATAACAACTACCAAATCACATTCCAACAATGTTTCCTACAGACGTAAGAGGAAAAGCCATTAGAGCTGAACCTCTGTAAGCCAGAAGATCCAAGTCCAAATACTGGATTTTTACCCATTCACCATATTCTGTTTCCAAATAATTTACATCTTCGTCTCTATTGAGATACAATTAATCCTAAGTTTTATTATATAATATTATTTGGGAGTGATATTGTTCCCCTTGCTAGAGTATAATCAATCCATGTGTAGAGAAACAAGAGTATATCCGTTAATGCACCAGAGTTAATGAAGCAGAATATGATAATTGAAATGTATTTTACATATTTTTAACAGCAATTAAGGTGCAAGAGAAAACCCAACAAAATTAAATATTTGTATATTTAGGATTTATATTCTTGTTTGTTATTATTATTATTTTGTTGAATAGCTGTTTACATCATTACAGCGCGAGCCAAATTGATGTAGAGGGTATAGCTATCATATTGATTCTCATGACATATGATAAGTAGTTAATCTATCGGCATTTTATTGTCATGTGAATTCTACACCAGACCAATGACAGTATGACAATCGCACTGCCATCGCCAGGAATCAAACCCGGGGCCTTTGGGTGGCAGTCTCAGCAATTACCACTCGGCAACGAAGGTCGTATATGTTATTCTACTAACATTTAATTTTAAAAAGGCATTGTGTATGTTAATCGGTCTATTGATAATATTCAACTGACAAAGTAATTAAGCGCAGATTCCACAGACAGCATGATTCATCATGTCACCTCACATGTGCCATACGACTGCAGTGCCAAAGTTCTGGTGTCACGTCAGAGGTGACTTCCGTCCGTTAAGGGTTAATAATGCCTGATCAAACTAAAACATGTCACTCCCATATAAGATAATATATCTAGTGGCGATTAGGTCCGCAACCCATCACATCGCGTCTCTCGCGGGGGCGAAAAGAGAAGGATGGAGTCAGTGGCCGTACTCCCATAGAAGCCCAGAAGCCCGGCTTGCGTTAGAAACTTTGAATCAAAACCCTCAAATCTAAAGTAATCATGCTCCCGCATAAAACATCAACTCACCAAATCACCTTCCAACAATGTTCCCGTCAGACATAAGAGGAATAGACACAAGAGCTGAATCTCTTTAAGCCAGAAGATGTTTTGATTCAAAATTTCTTATGCAAGCCGGGTTTCTGGGCTTCTATGGGAGTACCGCCATTGGATGGAGTGTCGCATCAGTTAAAGTGTGGCAGTCCATTCTTTCTGCCTACCCCTTAGGAGAGACTGCGTGATGGTTTTTAAAAAACAATTGGGTTATATGGATACATAGAGATCTTACTATTAATTATGTATTGTTTCAGATATATTTTATACTGAGTTGTAGTGAGACTCCTTGTGTCTTTTGGTAGTTCACTGTAAAGTTTCAGTCCATTGTTCAATATCCTTGATTGTCCTGTCTTAGTTCGTGCATTCGGTAAGTGATATCTGTCACAGTTCCTGGTCCAGTGTCTGTGTATGTCTGAATTTTTAGTTAATTTGTAGGTGCTGTCTGTTGTCTTTTCCATGGTCACTCTGTGCACAATTTTTAAGGTCTCATATTTGGTCAGGTCTGATATGTCCATTTGTTTTGTTTGTCTGTAAACTTGTATGGTTGGGGTAAGGTAGTTAATGTTATAAGCTAATTTTATTATTTTATTTTGTTGTTTTTGGTTAGTTACTTAATTGGTTAACTTCTAGAAAACTGACTTCTTTATCAATATTACAAATATTTTTGTGAGTGTATACTTATACTTGTATACGAAATCCTGGATTTTCACCAAAGGGTGGTTAATTCAATTTTAATGGTATCTCAATAGAGACGAAGACGCAAACTGGAAACTGAATATGGATGATCAAGGTGTTTACAGGACTTATGACCTGTCATTGGTTGGGTTAAGCGCACGCTTTATGTAATTACAACATTCCCCATTCCATCTTTGTTATTATGATCCATAGATAGCGTTAGTGGGTGGTATTCTTTGGCATATAGAAAGGAATAATACTCCTGGCGGCTTCTAACAATACGTTAATAGGCGACAGCCTTCGCATTGTGTTAATAAGGTAGTTTGCTAAATGCTGAAAATCATTCTCCATAGATGGCGTTAGTGGGTGGATTATATAGGTTAATCTTGAAAAGATTCACAAGTGTAATCAAATCTACATAGATGGCCAATTAAAACTGACACGTGAAGATAGATATGGATTTGAAGTATATATACAGCTTCCAAAATTTGTCATGCATGATCATAATAACAAAGGTGGAATGGGGAATGTTGTAATTACATAAAGCGTGCGCTTAACCCAACCAATGACAAGTCATAAGTCCTGTAAACACCTTGATCATCCATATTCAGTTTCCAGTTTGCGTCTTCGTCTCTATTGAGATACAATTAAAATCAATATTACATATTAAATATGAAGTTTTACCTCCATTATTCAAGAAATAGTAAAGATACTATTGATAATAATAATATAACATATTGATATTGAATTTTATAGTGTGTATTACAACTCGCACAAGACCTAGAGACGTACAAATTGGTGCAGAATACTATATATATAATTATACACCACGTACCTAGCTCGAAAAGAAGTGGAAAAATAATCACGTTATATCTTTGAGTACTAGTTTTTTTTTTTAGCTTTATTTTTACAAAAAGGCGTAAATTGTAGTAGAGCCACCGCCTTTAATAGCTGAAATAAAAAATACAAAAATCAGTTTATTTTGAAATGAAAAACTAAACATTCATTAAAATAAGATAATGATATTATTTTATTATTGTGGTGCGATGCGATATCTATAAAATAAGTGGGTTGATTTTCTAGGTTGGTGTCATTGTTGGTCATCATATCATTGTTGTCATCATAGTTGGTCCTGGCGCTCTGTAGCTGCCGGACGTTTTTTCAAATAGCTCCCCATTTAAATAAAATTTTGAGGTTTTTAATTGTATCTCAATAGAGACGAAGAAACAAACTGGAAACTGAATATGGATGATCAAGGTGTTTACAGGACTTATGACCTGTCATTGGTTGGGTTAAGCGCACGCTTTATGTAATTACAACATTCCCCATTCCACCATTGTTATTATGATCATGTATGATACATTTTTGGAAGTTGTATATATACTCCAAATTCATACTTATCTTCACGTGGCAGTTCCAGTTAGCCATCTATGTAGATTTGATTGTACTAATTAATTTTTTAAGATTAATCTATACAAATGTACTAATTAATTTTTTAAGATTAATCTATACAAATGTACTAATTAATTTTTTAAGATTAATCTATAAAAAAAAAAAAAAAATTTTGAGGGTCTGAGTACTCCATTTGCGTCTATTTAACATCTATTATCACCTTTTAATGAATCCAAACAAATCTGTGTATCCAAAATTAATTATTTACGTATAGTTTCAGTGAAAAAAACAAATTAAGTTGAAATACGTGAGTGTTTTGAATATAAAGTGCATCGTGTAAACGTCCCTAAATGGCTATTTCCGAGTCGAGACCTCAAAGATGGTTGCCACATGTGTGTCCGAGTGTACAGTGAATTGTGTGAAGTGCAACAGGATGATTTATGAGGGAACGCCCAAATTCTTGGAAATAATTTGTGAACTTTTACTATGTGCCAAAACATTAAGATTGATAAAACGGAGCATCTTCTACAGCGCCCTTGAGATGAGCAATTCATAATAATGGCGCTTTATAAATTATCCAATTTATTATTGGGATCTTCGCTTTGACTGGTGCTTCAGAGATCATTACAATTTCCATTTTTAGGGTAGTACATGATATAGATAGTATATGATATAATGCCATGAGCGAAAGAGACATGGAAAAAGCCATGTTAGGAATAAGCCTAAGAGACAGAGTCAGAAACGATACGGTGAGAGAAAAAACAAAGGTCACTGACATCATTCACCGGGTGGCGACTTTAAAATGGCAATGGGCAGATCACGTAGCCAGAAGCTCAGATGAAAAGTGGATAAGAAGACTGCTGACTTGGAGACCGTGGACAGGAAAGAGAAGTGCGGGGCGTCCGCAACTACGGTGGAAGGATGATCTGAACAGACACGTCGGAATAACCTGGATGCAGTCTGCACAGGACAGAGGTGGACTCTGTCCAGGAGTGGACGGGAATAGGCTGAGGAAGAAGAAGAAGAAGATGACATAATGAAGAGAATTATTTGGTGTGAAGTCTAGGAAGATGGCATATTTGGGACACATTTTCCGCAACGAGAAGTACGGTCTATTGCGCCTCATCATGAAAGGGAAGATTGAGGGTAGGCACGTCGTGGGAAGACACCAGATGTCCTGGCTCGAGAATATCAAAGAGTGGACCAGAATTTGGAGGATGAGGGAGTTGTTCCGGCTGGCACAGGACAGAGAGGTCTATGACAGAGTGATAGCCAACGTCGGAGGGGCCTGACACGGTACTCCGAAAATCAAATAAGTTTATTTCATCAACAGACATTACAAAATTAAGGTTTAAGGCATCTATTGAGAACAGGTAAAATAATATATTGTATATCATATACTACCAGAAATGCATGAGAGATGGTTCGACATTAGGAAGACAAGATACTCTCCAAAATCAAGAGTATTTGCGTTCTAAATGTACTTTCACTAATATGAAAGACGCCGATCTCCGAGGAGACTGCATTCGGCAGATTAATTGCTCTTCCCACCAATGTCACCAGGGGCAGATTGGTTCTGGCGGCCGATAGGTAAAATAATCTATGCTGTCACTGTCGGAGATATCTATCAGGGACAAAATCTGAACACCCTCCAGCACGGCTGAGTTCTCGAAATATCCCCTGAGTAATCTAAAGAAATGGGTTATGAGATGCCCATCTCTTTGAAGCTGCAGAGAGTCGGTTCCAAGCATTCCCAAAAGAAATGCCGTGGGATAGAGCCACGGATAACTACCATATTCCCTCATCTAATTTTTTCTGAACCTTCTCCAGCATAATGGAATATCTCGCCTTGTGAGGACTCCATATCACAGAACCACTTTCGAGTCTGCTCCTAACCAATGCGTTGTATAGGACTCTGAGCACATTGGGATCTCTGAAAACTCTTCCAGTCCGGACTATGAAGCCCAACATCCTTAGTGCAGTGCCACAAATCCTCTCGATATGTGTACGAAAAGTCAGCCTACTCTCATAGATGATCCCGAGATCTCTCATCGCAGATACATGTGCTAGTTGCTGGTTGTTCATTGTGAATCTATAATACACAGTTCTCAATGCTCTAGTAAAAAATAGCATAACACACTTAGAGACATTGGATTGCATTTGGTTACTGTGATATGCTAAGATGTACATGATAATACTTCAGGGTGGTATGTGATATACTACGATGAAGTAGATAATACTTCGTTCTCTCCGTGGTGAAAGTATAATATCTTTGAAACACATTGTGAAAAGTGAAACAAGTGTTTAACACATTGACTGCGGAGCTCTGGCCGGCAGAGTGGTAAGGGGAGAACTCAAATGAAAAAAAAAAAGGTCACCAACGACTATCCAATTCTCACGATTGAGCTAAAAAAAAACGAAGAAGAAGTTTCCCCAGCTGATTCACGAAAGAGTCGACTCTTTCGCAATAATTTACGATTCAGCGAGCGGATTATTGATGCCACTCTTTTTTTCTGAGTCATTGCTCACTCGCTTACCAAAGTGAGTCGACTCTTTGAGTTAACTCGTGAGCGGATCGCTCACCCCTAATCCAAGATGCGTCATTTCTAAAAGTTCAAGCTGGTTAGATAATTTTTCCTGCTCCCTCGTTCACCATCCCTGCCCTATACTGTTCCGTTTTAAGTAAGTAGGAGGGGGTTAAGCCGTTAGGGAAAGGTTCATCAGTTCACGTCAGCCTTTCGTGCAGAGTTAAGCTTTAACCCTTAAAGGCCGGCGAGAATTTGAAACATCGGAACGCTCGTGTAAACAATTAAATTACTCTTCAAACAAAATACATAAAAATATCAAACAAATTGTATTTTTTTAGTCAAATGTTTAACTTTTTTTATCTTATAAAATTAATAAGAATTTTTTTGTTTCATTTTGAGTTTAAGAAAACCAATAAAAATATATTACATTGAAAATGTTGTTTATAAATGAAACCAAAACATCGCACTGTTGATAACTAATAATGATGTAATAGTCTCCCTAAGTAAACACACACTCAAATCAAAGATTCCGACACAGTACGAAAAACCATCACTTCATAGTTCGGTGGTTATGCAATTGTGTGTGTGTGATGATTGGCCGCGAGCCGTGATCCGCATGGGACACGCATTACAAGAAAATGAAAGTTTAACTTTAAATCACAGAGAATACATAATAGTATATAGTACAGATTTTTACATTTGATCCGTTCTAGTAAATTTACGGAATATTACATGTTAAACACGGAGAATATATGTGGACTGCTATTGTAGCCAGCCAGACTATAAGGGTTAAAAGTGTGTTTTCCGTTTCTGGGTCTGCCGTTTGGGTTCTCCCCTTACCACTGTCCCAATCAGTGCTCCGCAGTCAACGTGTTGAATTTGTGTTCGTCAAAAAAACATTATGTGTTTAACCTTCATTGTGCGGCCGGCTTTATATGTTAAGTAGGTTAGCAAAAAGTTTGCTGCATTTATAGCTCAGAAAGATAGTCACAATTCATCATAATATAACATGCAATTTAGTAGTAAGGAACTAAGTTTATAAGATACGATTAAACATGAGCTGCAAATGTTGTTTGTCAAAGTCTGAAACAATTTTTTTGGACTGCAAATATAGCCAGCAGCACTCTAGGGGTTAAATAATGAATTTCACTACAACATACAAAAATTACATTATATTTTAGGCTACTTAATGTCTGATACCACTATTAGAGTCAGAACAGGAGTGTCAGACATCATCGAAAGAGTGCCAGCACTAAAATGGCACTGGGCGGGACATATCGCTCGCAATTCTGATGATATATGGACATAATGCCTTCTTTTCTGGCATCCTAGAACTGTGACCCGAAATCTAGGACGTCCCCAACTTCAATGGAGGGACAAAATTAAAGAGGCCGCCAGTACAACATGGACGGTGTTCAGGATTGACAGACATGAAAGCAGATGGAGGAGGTCTACGTCCAGAGTGAATGTGCTGTCTTAAATTGTCATTCAAACATTTTTCATAATACTATTGATAAATGCTACCATGAGTAATCAATTTTGAAAATCAGTAATAAAAATTTAGATATCTGGGTGTGGACTTGTGTGGGAAAACGGATCTACAATGTGAAGTGATGGGGCAAGTAAACAAAGCTGCGGTCATTTCAGGATGCTTAAAGTATTCAATCTGGAAAATCCCTGACATGAAGATCAGCAGCAAAGTGAAAATTTATAAGACAAGTGTGCGACCCATCATGACATATGGGATCGAGTGCAGGGCGGACACCGCAATCACAAAAAACACGCTCAGAGTGTCAGAAATGAAGATGCTCAGAAATATATCTGGCAAGACACTGCAAGAGAGGGTAAGGAATACACGGATAAGGGAGATACGCGAGGTCGAGGATGTCGTTAGGTGGAAAAGGCAAAAGAGAAGATACTGGTTGATACTGGTTGCACACGTGAGGAGAATGGATCCATCCAGACTCCCTTTCATTGTGTTACATGGCCAGCCCCAAGGTAGACGACCCCCGGGCAGACCACCAAAGAGATGGATCGACAGCTGGAAGTCGACTTTGTAGGAGGCCGATTCCTCTTAAGAAACAGGCCACTAGGCCTACATTAAGAATAAGAAGTAATAAATAAATTATACACTTCTCTGTTCGTGCATGAAAGAGATACCATGCAGATCATCTACCAGATGTGCTCTATTTCTTTCTCTCTTGCAAGTGTACACGCAAGATGCACTAATTATCTAACAGAAGATATTTTAAATTCGAATAATTTTTAAAACAATTGTATTTTCACAATACTTTAATGTGCAAAAAAGTGTTGTGAAAATACAATGTTTTTAAAAAGTAATTCAAAACGTGAATCCATAACATAAAGGGATGGCGAATATACGAGGCATATCTAGAAAGCAAGTGTACTGAAGCTCTCACGACCGGATGGATTTTATTTTCGACATGTTGGCTACACTTCCATGTAGCCTGACCCTTCCCCTCCGCAACGAGACCGGTTCGAGAGCAGTACAGAAGGAACTGCTCGCCTCGTTTAAATGGTATGTCCTGAACCATTCCACGCATTCCCCTGACCTAGCACCTTCAGATTACTATCTCTTTACCTCTCTGAAGCTGCACATGGGTGGAAAAAGGTTTTCAACCGACGAGGAGGTAAAGGAGAAGGTGGAGAAGTGGACGAAGGGGTTGGCGGAAAGTTGATACCCCGCTCTACCACCTGCATTGAGAGGAATGGCGACTATGTCGAAAAATAGCTTACATATGTACTACGGTAACCACGTATTTTTTTTGTTTAAATAAAAAAAATTGTAACCTACAAAAATTCAGTACACTTACTTTCTGGAGATGCTTCGTAGATTAAATTATTTTAATTTTAGCATTTTGAGTCATCTTTTAGGCAAAAGGAATTGTCTGTTAGCATTTCTCGTCGTTTAGTATTTTAAGGGTTGAACTTTAAAATTGATATTTATTTTTGGGAATTAGTGGGGGGTATACCTTCGTCTGATTTTGTGTTGGTGTCTCTCGGAATATCCTGATCTGATGTCCCGGAGAGGTGCTCAGTCATCAGGAATTCAGGGGGCTGGATGATGGGGGCCGGGAGCTCACTGGACGGAGATACGCAGTCATCTGAGGAAGATAAACACAACAGCGGTAATCATATGAGGTCTATAATCCATTGTTTTGGCGGAAACGCTTTGATATTTCAACATTATTAAATGTTTAAAAAAAAACTTTGTTATAACTAACTAACTAACTAACCATCACATCATTTCTCCGGAGGGGTAGGAAGAGAGGATGGATCGCCACAATGCTCTGTCCTGGCATACCTCTAGGGCTTCCTCTACATTCATACATCGTACCATGCACGCATGTCCATTATTCCGACTTTGAATGTGACCGCCTTTTAGTAAATGATTAATTTGGTCTAGATCGTCCTCGGCTTTTTTTTCCACTCACGCTGCTTGTGTACAACTTTTTAACCATTCTACTCTCATTTATTCGTTCCATATGTCCAAACCATCTCAGGGATCCTTATTTAATTTTATCCATGATTCAGTCATTTGCCATACATTTCTTTCTTATTTCATTGTTCGGTATTCTATCATACAACGTTTTCCAGCACATTCTTCTAAGTGTTCTCATTTTTATGACGTTTATCCTGCTTTCATCCTTCTTTGGCCAGCTCCAAGCTTCACTTCCATACATGAGGGTTGGCACTAGAAATCCATTGTTTGTTATAAATATTATAATTGATTATATTTTGTCGCGACAGCTGTTTGGCTAACCGATGTTAGCATCGTCAGGTCTTACAATCATGTTCAGTTGATTGTATTTATAACAAAGTTTTTTTTATTTAAACATCTACAAATAGTTAATCATATCTGTTTTTTTTGCTTTGATCGATTTCCAGAGTAATCCATTATTGTCCAAGGCTTTTTCTTCTTTGTACTGTTAGCTTGAGGTTGTTTTCCATGGTAAGTTTATGGTAAGTCATATCAAAGACATGGCCATTAAGAGTAAGATGAGAATCTATAAAGCATGCGTAAGACCAATAATAACATATGGCGTCGAAGCAAGGGCAGAAACAGTAAGGACCAAACAAGTTTTGAGGACTTCCGAAATGAAGACACTGAGGACGATAGCAGGCAAGACACTGAGGGATCGCGTGAGGAACACCAGAATAAGAGAGATATGTGAGGTTGAGGATATTCTAAGATGGAGCAGACAGCGAAAAAGGGACTGGTACGGTCATGTTCAAAGAATGGACACCACCAGACTCCCCTATATACTAACTAACTATTTAACTAACCATCACGAATGGAACGCCACACTGTTCTGTCCTGACATACTTTTCTCACTTCCTCTACATTCATACAGATGTATGACAAGATTGTCATGCACGCACATTGATTTCTCTGACTCCTCATGTGACCGACATTTAATATTTGATTGATTTGATCGTGCCCCATTTTCCTCGGTCTTCCTTTATTTCTAGCTCCATTCACGTCATTTACATATACCTTCTTCACCATTCTGTCTACACTCATTCTTTCCATGTGTCCAAACCATTTTAACGACCCTTTCATTATTTTGATCATAACACTTTCATTCGCACCGCATTCATTTCTTATACTTGCATTTGACACTATCATGTACAGATTTACCATACAATCGTCTTAGATATCTCATTTCTACTGCATTTATTCTACTTTCATCCTTCTTTCCTCCCTCATGGGACTTGTCGTCATGGAAGACCTCCTAAAAGATGGAAGGACATCTGGGAGTCTACCTCACAGGAGGAGAACAGACCACATAGGTCTACAACAAGGATGAAGAAGAAGAAGAGTTAATCATATGAAGTCTGTCATTAATTAATCTCTTTTTGAAGTTATACTTTTTGGTAAAATTGAGAGCTTCACGCCTCAGATGCATAAATGATCCGACAGATTTCAGATCTAAACTGAAAACCCATCTTTTTCATATTTCATACCAAATTTAAACATTTTTACTTTGTTCTACAATACTTTTTAACCGATCGTTTTTTAAGCGTTCACATTTAGATTTTTAGATTTAAAACACGTCTAAATTCGCCCTTGATGTGATTACATCACAAAAACGGCGCTTTAAAAGTTAGCATATTATTATTATTATTAATTGGGTTCAAATAACTTGTGTACAAAAATGTGGAAAGCAACAGAAAACTACTACATTTTAAGGGATATGTGGGACCCCAAACAAAACAAAATATTGTTAAGAGTTTGTATTACTATATAATCAAAACATTTCAATTATGAAAAAATGCATCCAATACATACAAATATTTGTGAAATGTATACTTATATCTGTATACGAATCCTGGATTTTCACCTGTGGGTGGTTAATTAAAATTTTTAATTGTCAATTAAAAATTTAAATTAACCACCCACAGGTGAAAATCCAGGATTCGTATACAGATATAAGTATACATTTCACAAATATTTGTAAATATTCTGGTCAATTATTTGGCGTATAAAATAGGAGTGGATACTCCAGGCGACTTCTAACAGTGCGCTAGGAGGCGGTAGCCTCTTCGCATTGTGTTAATAAAGTAGTTTGCTAAATGCTAAACAACCATTCTTCATAGATGGCGTTAGTGGATGGATTGTATAGATTAATCTTAAAAAAAAATTAATTAGTAAAATCAAATCTACATAGATGGCTAACTGGAACTGCCACGTGAAGATATGTATGGATTTGGAGTATATATACAACTTCCAAAAATGTATCATACATGATCATAATAACAATGGTGGAATGGGGAATGTTGTAATTACATAAAGCGTGCGCTTAACCCAACCAATGACAGGTCATAAGTCCTGTAAACACCTTGATCATCCATATTCAGTTTCCAGTTTGTTTCTTCGTCTCTATTGAGATACAATTAAAAATTCAATACATACAGTTTAAAATACTTTAAAGTTTCCTAAAAATACTAACAGTGACATGCATCATAAGATTTTTCATAACCTGTTTCACAAAACACACAGCCATGGACACCGATTAGAAGAAGTAATGAATTTACCTACCTTGAAGACTCGAGAGAGGCGGTTGGCAGCGTCCGGAACTGAGGCACTTGGCCACACACTTCTTGTGGCAGCACAGAGCGCAATCTCGGCACTGCACAGCATCCTTCAGCCAAATCTGTTTGCAAAGCATCACATTTTCTAAAATTTAAACGGTCAAAAATTATTTTGTTTTAAAAATACCCCATTATTGTTTTACACAGGTAGGTACTTTATCAAATAAAGCGTTTTGCACATGGCTAGTTTTATTGTGTTCCAAATATTTGAAAATTATTGCAGTTTTGTTTGCTTGTCAAACAAGTGAAATTTAAGGAGTAAAAGTTAATGTGTGGCATTTTTAAATATGAAACACTTATATATTTCGTTTTCATACATAATTATTTTAATTTATTTTTGTTATTCTGTTGTATTAAAAAATATACAATAAAATGGTGCATAAACAATATATGTAAGTGTAAAAATGAAATGTTGTGGCAGTTTTAATTCCTATGGAGTTATGTAATTAGAAATACTTACTTTCTTTCCGCAAAAATCGCACTGCGTACTCCTGTGGAAATGCGTCCTAAGGAAGTCGTGGTTCTTCCACTTAGGCTCCCCGTACCCTTTGAGGTCCTCCTCGATGGCAATGGAAGCCTGCTCCACCTCCAGGTCCCCCGAGGAGCCGTCCTTATCCGGCTCCTGTGGGGATCGAGGCCGAGGCTCTGCCCCCCGCGCCTCCGCCCCCGGCCAGCAGAAGGACAGCAGAATGTCGCCGTAGCAGAGGCAGGGCTCGAAGCCAGAGTGTGTGGCCAGCGGGTGTGTTTTACTGAATACATAATATGGATTAGAAAAAATTCAGTAGGTTGGGTTAGGTTCGAATTTAATATCTTTAGTTTATCAATGGTAATCAAATACAACATGATCATATCCATTCCAAAAACGAAAATACAACATGATCATATCATTCCAAATATGAAGTGTATGACATTCTCAAGAAATCAACTGAGATGCGAAGTCTCCGTACGCCAGGAGGAAATTGAACAGGTGGACCAATTCAGATATCTCGGAAGCGAAGTAACTAGCTCTAATGACCTTCCCAGAGAAGTAAGGTGGATAAGGCTGCAGCGGTTGCAGGCTGCCTGAAAGATGTCATATGGAGAAACAAGGACATGAGGACTGACAGCAAGGTACGCATCTATAAGACCTGTGTGCGACCAATCCTCACATATGGCATTGAATCGAGGGCAGACACTGTCAAGACAAAGAGCATGCTCAGGACAACCGAGATGAAAACACTCCGCGCTATAGCTGGCAAGACCCTACGTGATTGAGTTAGGAATACAGCAATCCGAGAAATCTGCGAGGTCGAAGTTGTGGTCAGATGGGGACGTCAAAGACGGCGATACTGGCATTAACACGTAGAAAGGATGAGCTCAAATAGGATACCACACATAGCTCTCCATGGAACGCCAAACGGACAACGCCGACCAGGAAGACCCCCGAAACGGTGGAGAGAAAGCTGGAGTTAAGCGTCTCAAGAGAACCCGCCTGAAATAACAGACTCCTGAGTCTACCAAAAGTGAAGAAGAAGAAGTAGTTTATCAATGGTGTTATGGTGTTCTTTTACCGATCCTTGTGTATGGAAGCGAAACATGGAATTGGCAGAAAAAGGATGAGAGCAGAATAAATGCAGTAGAGATGAGATCCCTAAGATGTATGTGTGGTAGAAAATTTTGACTATTCTTCTCTCGTCCATTAGTACCATACGTCAAAACCATCTCAGATATTTTTTTAAACTTAAATTAAGATACAATCGTCTGCTTTACATTTTTTCCTTATTTCGTCTTTCGATATTCTATCATATATCGGTTTCCTGCACATTCTTCTCAGTGATCTCATTTCTACAGCATTAATCATACTTTCATCCTTTCTGTAATGACCCTTTCTGGTGCCATGTTTCCTCAGTCTTACTCTATTTCTTGTCCCATTAACATCTTTAACATATGATTTATGTATCATTCTTTGAATGTGTAGGATGATAGTAGAATAAATACAGTAGAAATGAGATCTCTTAGACGAATGTGTGGATACTCTGTGTATGATAGAGTGTCGAATGAAAATATAAGATGTGAATGCAATGGGAATGATGGTGTTATGAATAAAATAATGAAAAGATCATTAAGATGGTTTGGACTCATGGAAAGAATGAATGAAGAAAGAATGGTAAAAAAGAATATGTTAACGATGTAAATGGAACTAGAAATAGAGGAAGACCGAGGAAAACGTGGCACGATCAAATTAATCAAATATCGAATGTCGGCCACATGAGGAGTCAGAGAAATCGACGCGCGTGCATGACACGATGTATGAATGTTAAGGAAGCGAGAGAAATATCCTAGGAAGTGGCAGTCCATTCTTTCTGCCTACCCCTTCAAAGGTCACTGACATCATCCACCGGGTGGCGACTCTAAAATGGCAATGGGCAGGTAACGTAGCCAGAAGCTCAGATGAAAAATGGACAAGAAGACTGCTGACTAGGAGACCGTGGACGGCAAAGAGAAGTGCAGGGCAACCGCAACTACGGTGGAAGGACGATCTGAACAGACACGTCGGAATAACCTGGATGCAGTCTGTACAAGACAGTGACATGGAAGCGAATGGAGGAGGCCTTTGTCCAGGAGTGGAGGAAGAAGAAGAAGAAGTCTTATGGATTTGGAGATCTTGTCCACTGTAACTTTAAACTATTCAGTATTCAAGTGGCATAATTAACTGTTCAAATTAGGGAAAACGGAGTGATGAATTAGTAAAAGTATGTACTGACCTAACAGTCAAGTTGACTTCTGGAGGAAGCAGTGTAAATTTTCTTATACTCTGTCCAATCTTGGATTTCTTGCAGTCTTTCAACACAGCCAGCAACGGGATATTCAGGTACGCTAATAAAACCTCTTCGGAACTATTACCGTTCTTTCCCCAAACATTTAAATTCAAATATCTGTGGTTCCTATTCAGTTTAAAACACATTTTTTCATTGAAGTCTAGCAGTTCCGATAGCGGAATCAAATTTGTACTAAATGTCTGCAGGAGATCATTTGAAAACTCATTGGAATCTGACTTTTTAGGTTGATTTTCTATCCTATTTATTGAAATTTTAGGATTTCCTAATTGCTCCTGCGTTAAGTCTTCTTCGGAACCAAGGATAAATTTGGCTTCTGAACTTTTTTCCGCGTCTTTCATCGACTCCGTTATGCTGATGCTCGTCTGCGGTTCCAGAGTAGGCAAACTTTGTCTCTGGTGAGTGTCTCTGGTCGCGTCTTCCGTGTTTGATCTCGTAACACTGTGTTCTCTCGTCTTGTCATGTTGTCGCTTCGACGGGGTCCCCGGACTCGAAGCAGTCGGCGTACTGCTGTTTGAACTGTCGGACGACGTTCTATTTTCGACGGAGCATCTACGTTTTCTCAAGCCGAATCCGAACGTCATTTGAATGGAGTCGGAGTGTTTTGAGAAGGAAATTATATTTGGCGTGGATGCGATAGCTTTGGCAACATTGGATTCCTCTTGTTTGATCTGGGATTTAGAAGGAGTTGAAGTTATACTAAGTGTGTCTTGAGCATCTGAAGTTTCTGTGCTGAATTGTGACGATCTGTCTGAATCCTGAAACAGACAAAAAAAACTATTATTTAACATATACATATGACAATTCTAACTAACTAACTAACTAACTAACCATCACGCCGGCTCTCCGAAGGGGTAGGCAGAAAGAATGGACTGCCACAGCTTTCTTTCCTGACATATTTCTCTCGCTTCCTCAACATTCATACATCGTGTTATGCACGCGCGTCGATTTCTCTGACTCCTCACATGGCCGACATTCAATATTTGATTTATTTGATCGTGCCACGTTTTCCTCGGTCTTCAAATTCTATTTCTGGTTCCATTTACATCGTTAACATATAATTTTTTTACCATTCTTTCTTCATTCATTCTTTCCATATGTCCAAACCATCTTAATGATCCTTTCATTATTTTGTTCATGACACCATCTTTCGCACCGCATTCACTTATGACAATTCTACATATGAAATGAAAAGATTGGTTGTTATTACCTCATTTTTTTATAAGTTTAAATAAAATAAAAACCATAATAATAGTACATTCTACATTCGCAAAGTGCATCATGCAAACATAAAAATGATTAAAAAATATAAGATAGTGTAGTTTTCTTCAAATTCCCAATGCATTTTTTTTTGCCCAAATTACACGATTTATCTCTTTTATTTGGTTTAATAAATCATTTCTTATTACTGTTAAAATTTAAAATACTGTATTACGTAAAATATTACGATTTATTTTTATTCACTGAGAGTGTCGCGACAGCTGTTTCGCCAACCGATGTTGGCATCATCAGGTGTTACAATAAACTGAAGTAACAAATGAAAAGACTTGGGACACTCTCAGTGAATAAAAAGAATTTGTGATATTATAAGTGTTTTAAATTTTAACAGCAATAATGTTGAAGTATCACAGTGTTTCGGCCAACACAATGGACTATTCAATCATTTCTTAGATTACATTTTTTCTATAACCTGTAGAATCATAAATTATAAGAGAGAATATCGAGTGAAAAATTGCAATTACCTGTATACTAGAATTACTGTGCGCCCCTCTGAGCAACGCCCGCCCCTCCTGCCCCACGCTTCTAGCGCTCTCCAGCACCTCCGACATCTTCCTGAATGAGAAACTGTTGCTCTTTCCTCTTCTCGGCACCACCTCTTCCGCGTCACTCACGGCCAGCGTATCCTTTTCCTCCCGCCTGGGATTTCTAGCCTCCTCCACGGACCGCCGCACCTTCCTTTCGATCCTGACTGTGAAACAAGGCCGACTGATGGACTTGACGATCTTGGCCACTTGGCTCATCGTGGAAACTAATTTGCTATCCACCGCGATGATCACATCGCCCCTTCTCAGATCCGCCTTGTAGGCTGCGCTCAGGGGTACGACAGTTTCAATCGCGACGTATGTTTTACCGCCGCGTTCCTCGGAATTGATCACTTGTTTGAACACGGTTCCCAGCTGTTGGGTCCTATCCTTGTTTATGACTATGTCAAGCGTGAAGGTGGAGTTCTCCTCGTCTTGCGTGTAGGATATCCACGGGTTAGAATCCAAGGAGAGGCTGCAGTAGATTTGCTCGTTTTGAAGCTTGGAAGCCGTCCACACTTCGGTGAATAGCCTGTTCACTTCTACGAGGGTTATTTCAAAGTTTCCCTGTATTTTCATGCCGGGATCGTCCGCAGGAGGATCTAATTGCGCCGGGTCGATCTTGGTGAAGAATGGTTTGTATCTGAAATTGAATAAAAGTACAGTTAAATATATATTGGGTGTTTCGGAATGTTCTGTCCGTTTTTTTAGTTTGAAAATTACATTTATTTGAAAGGTAAAATAAAAAAATACATAAATTAAAATATTTTTCATCGTAAGCCACTATTTTCTCCATCTTACTGGCAAAAGATGAATCCATCGTCGAAAAAACGTCTCGTCATTTGAGGTAATTCAGGCATTGACCCAATTCTTGATATCTGCATACGAATGGAAGTGCTGCTCTTCTAAAGCATGCGTCATGGATCTGAACAAGTGGTAGTCCTATTGGGCTTGCAAAATATATAAGTGTCATTTTCGCACTTATGTATTTTTGGCTTGTAATCATATATACCAGAAGATAACTATAATTTTTAGTATGGATTTAAAGCCGGGCTTTATCACTCTGAAGTATGTTACTATTCGATATGTCACGAAATTCATTTCTATTGTCAGAATGTTATCGGTCATTTACGTTATGTACAGAAATGTTATGAAAAGAAAGATTATGCCATTTCTTTACGAACATCAATTTATAATTCGTGTTTCAGTGTTAACAAATTTATTATTATAATCTATTTACAGATTATTAATTATAGATCAAAAGAGTTTTATCTTTCTAAATTAATTATACGAAATTAATTTAGAAAGATAAAACTCTTTTGATCTGGGAAAAATACATTATCGTGACCCTCTAATAATATTATAACTCAAAAAAGTCAGATGAGCTAGCCTTACTGGTTGACCCTAGGCACGCCACTGGGTGACAGGGATAGGCCTTTGTGCTGGGCTGGGACGGTGGCCATGTGTGGGGACCGTTATGGCAATAGTGTTGAGATACAGGATGGCATAAGGATGATGGAAAAGGAAGGGGTAGTCCGGACCCACCTGATGGTGTAGTTGGGCAGAGTGTGCTTCCTCTGCAGGGCCCGGCGGGCGTGAGCCTGCAGCAGGGCAGCTAGACGGCCCCGCAGTGGCCTCGCCCGCAGCTCCAGGTGGGGGGGAGACACGAAGGCCAGCGACCAGTGCGTGTACGGGATCGTGGTGAAGCGGACGCGCGCCCTTCCAAGCAGACCCACCACTGGGAAATAAATAAATATTCAAATTCTTTATTTTTTTTCAACAACACAACGATAACAACAAACCAACATCCCGTTTCCCTAGAATCTTATCTATACCTAATAAGAGATCTTATCTATACTGTATTTATTCTGCTCTCACCCTTCTTCTGCCAGTTTCATGCTTTGCTTCCATACATAAGGGTTGAAATTAGAACTTCACTGTGAACGAGCATTTTTGCTTTCATTGATAAATTCTTGTTTCCAATATTTAAAAGCTTCATTCACTTTGTTACCCGCACAAACCCTACTTTCGATTGTACTATCCGTTCGGTACTATCCATCCGCTGTGAACGTGCTACCTAAATACATAAACTCAGTCACCTGTTCTAGGTTCTCCTTATTCGCACTTATGTTACAAACTGTCATTTCCTCTTTCCTTTCAAAATCACATACAAGTAACTAACCTTCAATGTCGAGACAGGCGCTTTTTCCCAGAAGCATGCCCGCGTCCACCCCAAGACGGAAGCCCCCCGAGTAGTCCAGGTCCAGCAGCAGGTCGAGCGTGCGCAGGCGGCCACGGGGCCCCGTGTCCACCTGCTCCACGCCCGCCCAGCGCACACGTGGAGCGGAGTCGCCCATCACGATGTTACGCACCTGGAAATGTTATGGTACACTGAAGGAGACGGATGTGAGACTTGGAAGTCTACCGCAGACGATATTGGTAAACTCCAGGTGTTTATAAATAGGTGCCTTCGCTCAATATTCAAAATCTATTGGCCCCAAACAGTGTCAAATGCCGTTCTCTGGACCATAGCAGGCGAAAAGCCAATTAGAGAACAAGTCGCTAGGCGCAAATGGCAGTGGATCGGTCACACTCTGAGACGGAACCCAGCCTGCATCGCTCAGGGCGCACTAGACTGGTCCCCTATGGGGGGAAAGAGAAAGCGAGGCAGACCTAGAGCCACCTGGAGAAGAACCCTGCAGGACGAGGTTAAGGCAGCAGGTCTCACTTGGGACGATGTTAAGCATCAGGCATGCGATAGAATCGGGTGGAGAAGATTCCTTGAGGCCCTATGCACCACGGAGGTGTGACAGGACAAAAAGAAGAAGAAGAAGAAGAAGAAGAAGGAGACATAACACCGCTTGGTTCTATTAGACAGGATCATATGACATCTATTAGTCTATATCGGTCTAGAAGGTCTTCGTGTCAGAGTGACAACAGTTATGACTGCCACAATGAAGGTCCCGGGTTCGATTACTGCCAACAACAGCGCGAAAATAAAAACAAAAATTCTCACACCATCTTTGGTCAGGTAAAATTCACGTGACAATAAAAATGGCGATAGACATGTCAAGAGAATCACTTCGATAGCTATAATACCTTTTACATTGATTTGGCTCGTGCTGTCAAAATGTGAAGAGCGATTCAACAAAATAATAATAATAATATTTAAGAACTCGGCCGTGCTGGAGGATGTTGGTCTTTTTGTCCCTGATAGATATCTCCGATAGCGACAGCAGATTGTTTTATCTACCGGCTGCCAGAACCAATCTGCCTCTGGTGACACCGGTGGTAAGAGCAATTAGTCTGCTGAACGCGGTCTCCTCGGAGATCGACGTCTTTCATATTAGTGAAGGTACGTTCAGAAGACAAATACTCTCGACTTTGGAAAGTATCTTGTCTTCCTAATGTCGAACCATCTCTAATGCGTTCCTGGTATTATGTTGAATATAATATTTGATCTGTACTCAATAGATGCCTTAAACATTTATGCTGTTTGTAAATAAACTGATTTGATTTGAGAATCAATTGCATCTCAATAGAGACGAAGATGCAAGTTGGAAACCGAATATGGTTGATCGAGGTGTTTACAGGACTTTTGACCCATCATTGGTTGGGTTAAGCGCACGCTTTATGTAATACAACATTCCCCATTCCACCTTTTTCTTATGACCACCATGTCTGACAAATTTTTGGAAGTTGTATATATGTTAATCTGTAAGACCACCCTTTACATGGTAGTTTTTGCAATCTACACACTAACGCCATCTATGATTCTTGAATTGATAGCCCGCAATGGGTGAAATCCAGTTGTTCGTGTAAAAGTATTGGTATACATTCAAAATATTGATTTGATTTGATCAAAGGGATAAAAAAAAGTATTATATTTACTCCAAGAGATTCAAAGAGGCGTCCGGAGGTGGATCGCGTGATGAGATCCTCGCACTCCTGAGCCAGTTTGCGCTGAAGCCAGGCCAGTGGGGCCGGTGCCACCTTCAACTCCTGCACCAGGAACTGAAGAGTGAGGCTTAGAGCCGCAGCGCAGTCCGCCTCCGGGCCCAGCTGCTCCAATTCCTGGAATAACAAGGTCCAAAATGTAATAACTAATCAAAATACTGGAACACAAATAAATGTTTATTTGATTTTTATTTATTTATTTTATTTATTTATTTATACATGATACACAAATGAGACATTACAAACGAAAAGTCAGTGAGGCAGTGCTCTTTCCAGACTTTGCAATATTTTTTTTATGAATACTGCCTCACTGACACTGAAAATGTCCAAATCCGAGATGATTAGATTCAGCGTCCGAATTGCTCTTCCTACTGGCATCACCAAAGGCAGGTTGGTTCTGCGTGACGGAGTAAAGAACAATTGATGTCGGCGCTGTCGCAGGTAGTTATCAGGAACAAAAAGACCTATTTGCCTCAGAACATAGGGGTTCTCAATAGAGCCCCGAATCAGTTTGAAAAAATGTGTTGACAGTAATCCTTCCCTCCTCAGTTGGAGGGACTTATACCCCAGCATACCCAAGAGAAATGTCGTTGGATAGAGCCAAGGATATACCCCGTACTCTCTCATGATGTGTGTTTAATACCTTGGGGGGTAATGCTGGGTAGTCCTGGTTGCCATCGGGGGCCCCCTGGATGTACCAGGAGAGCAGCAGCATCTGGGCGCCCAGCATGAGTATGGCACCCAGTGCTACAGATGCCAGGAACCACAGCCACTCCATCGGAACGGGCCTCTGAAACATTGCATAAAGTTCTTTTCAGAAAAAAAACAACATATTTTTAATTGTCACCAAAGCTACCAATGTAAAACTAAACTTTACATATTTATTGTTTCTTGAACAATGATGTAAAATTCCATATTAAATAATTAATATGAATGAAAACATTACAAGAAAAACTCTCAGAGATCGTTCGGAGGAGTAGATCCAGAAGAAGATACTGGAAAGACCATGTAGCCAGAATGGATGGTGACAGACTCGCAAATACAACCGCTTATGAAATCCCCTCCGGACACTGTCAACCTGGAAGACCACCTAAGAGATGGAGGGACAGCTGGTCCTCATCATCATCATCCGAGGAGACATAATTTCTGTTTTCTATTTCATAGGAGTTGTTAAAAATGAAAACCTCGGCAGCAAGTGACTACCAGGAAAGTAGCCGAAGAGATGGAGGGATGGCTGTACATCATATTCCCAGGACAATTCACTGTCACAAACAGGTCATACAACCTAGACCAAGAGGAAGAAGAAGAAAAACCATTTAAACTAGAAAACAGCCGTTTTCATTCGTATAAAGCATAGCAACAAAATCCTAATGCCTAACTCTAGTCTAATAAATATTATGATTCTCATTTTTGTTATTTCTTCTTAAAAAAACAATATATCTTGAATAATAAAAGAAAATTTGTTGTACGGTCGGTTGGAAATGTCTATTCTAAAATCTGGCCAGGCTGCTGAAAAGGTTGGCCACCCATGCTCTAGCCACCCATGTTAGGATAGACAATATGCATGCATCAAACATTTTTCTTTTTAGACATATTGGAACTTACATCCGTTAAAGGTTTTTTATTTTTTATTTTTTCGTATACGACAGGTCTTTAGAACCCTATTACTGTACACATTTTACATACAACATGTTAAAATAAAACAATTGTGGTATGTACCTATATGTTCCTTAAAGGACGTATAGGTCATTTGGAGAATGTCCACATGGACTGACACCTCATTCAAGAGCACCATACCCCGGGTCATTGTATGCTGCGCCAAGACATTTGTCCTGCTATGCGGTATGCACAACAGATCGTGTCTTCTAGCGCGAGCATACCTGTCCGGTGCATTGAGACCATAACACGCTAAGAGGTATGGGCTATCAATGAGGTTACGGAGTATTTTAAATCCTAAGATCATCAATGTACCTTTTCTTCTTGATTCGAGACTGCGGTACTCTGTGTTAATCAATAGATCATTGTGGTGCATAAACCTCGGATATACCCCATTCATCCGCATGTAGAGGTATCTCAGAATTTTTTTTTGGATTTGTTCTAATACCTCCACATACTTGTGCTGGTATGGAGACCATACACCACTCGCGTATTCTAATTTTGATCTAACGATGACGTTAAACATTGATGTCATCGCTTCGGGATTTCGGAACTGTTTGCAAGTTCTAGCAAGGTTAATTAAGTTCACAGTAATATTTTATAAGATCCAATAATACCTTCTGTAAGTGGTAAAAAGAACTCACCGTATACTTCTGCGATGTACAGTTGCTCACGTCTCCATGACGAGGGGTTCAGAAGATCCCATGATGAGGTGTAGCCGGTGAAAGCGTATGAAATTCCGGTGATTCATTGTAAGCGGACTGCATTGTTACTGGAGATGTATGGAGTACTGCAAAAGTAAAATATCTATCGAATTAATTGACCAACCGGCTAGGTCGTCTTAACCAAGTTGGTGTAAGTCTTAACCCTACTAATTGAATATTTTATTATTATATTAACTGTTTCGGACAGCGCAGGATAGGGAGGAGTTTACCAGAGTGATCGCCAACGTCGGGGGGACCTGACAGGGCACTTTAAGAAGAAGATATTGACTAATGATAAAGAAGTGAGATGCAGAATAGAGATTGTGAGAGCTGCATTTAATAATATGAGACCATTCTTCTGCAATGACAACATCAACATAAAATTGAGACAGAGGAAAGTCAAGTGAACATGATCGCTTCGGAGATCGATATCTTTAATATTTGTGAAAGTACGTTCAGAAGACAAATACTCTTGACTTTGGAGAGTATCTTGTATTCCTAATGTCGAACCATCTCTCATGCGTTCCTGGTATTATATATTTATTATGTTTTACCTGTTCTCAATAGATGCCTTAAACTATTATATAAAAAATGTTTGTAATGTCTTTTGAGAAAATAAACTGATTTGATTTGATTTGGAAAAGTGCTATATTTGGTCCATATTACTATACATAGTGGAGACCTGGACCCTCAAAGTGAACAAAATAAACCGTATAGAAGCACTTGAAATATGGCTCCATCGCAGAATGTTGCGGATCTCATGGACTGATATGGTCTCCAACAATGAGGTGCTACATAGAGCCAGAGTAGGAAGGGAATTGTTGTCTGATATAAAGTCTAGAAAGATCAAATCAAATCAAATCAAATCAGTTTATTAACTCAAAAGACATTACAAACAGGAAAATGTTTAAGGCATCTATTGAGTACAGGTAAAATATTATAAAAATACAACAAAGTACCAGGAACGCATTAGAGATGGTTAGACATTAGGAAGACAACATACTTTCTAAAGTCAAGAGTATTTGTCCCCTGAACGTACCTTCTTTAATATAAAAGAAGTCGATCTCCGAGGAGACCGCGTTCAGCAGACTAATTGCTCTTCCCACCGGTGTCACCAGAGGCAGATTGGTTCTGGTGGCCGGTTGGTAAAACAATCTGTGCTGTCGCTGTCGGAGAAATCTATCAGGGACAAAAAGACCAACACCCTCTAGCACGGCCGAGTTCTCGAAATATCCCCTGATTAATTAAAAAAAATGGGTTATGAGATGCTGATCTCTTCGAAGCTGTAAAGAATTGCTTCCGAGCATTCCTAAAAGAAATGCCGTGGGATAGAGCCACGGATAACTACCATACTCCCTCATGTAGAGATACCTCAGAAATTTTTTCTGAACTCTCTCCAGCATAACGGAATATCTCGCCTCGTGAGGACTCCATATCACAGAACCACTTTCGAGTCTGCTCCGAACCAACGCGTTGTATAGGACTCTGAGCACATTGGGATTTCTGAAAAAGATGGCATATTTGGGACACATTCTCCGCAACGAGAAATACCATCTGCTGCACCTCATCATAAAAGGGAATATCGAGGGTAGGCGCAGTTTGGGAAGACCCCAGATGTCCTGGCTCGAGAATATCAAGGAATGGACCAGAGTTTGGCTATTACTAATTTATGATAATTGAAAACAAACAACATATGTTTTATTAATTTTTGTTAAATTACATGTAAAATACACATATAGTATATAAAACAGATTTATATAGTGTGATACCAAAATTAATACTAATAAAATCAAATTACTTTTAATGTAACTAACTAACTAACTAACCATCACGCCGTCTCTCCGAAGGGGTAGGCAGAAAGAATGGACTGCACTTTTCTTTCCTGACATATTTCTCTCACTTCCTCAACATTCATACATCGTGTCATGATTTCTATGACATACCTGTACCTGGCCGACATTCAATATTTGATTTATTTGATCATTTCACATTTTCCTCGGTCTTCCTCTATTTCTAGTTACATTAACATTCTTAGCATATACTTTTTTTACCATTATTTTTTCATTCATTCTTTCCATGTTTCCAAACCATCTTAATGATCCTCTCATTGTTTTGTTCATAACACCATCATTCGCACCGCATTCACTTCTTATATTTTCATTCAATACTCTATCATACACAGAGTATACACACATTCGTCTAAGAGATCTCATTTCTACTGCATTTATTCTACTTTCATACTTCTTTTGCCAGTTCCATGGTTCACTTCCATACACAAGGGTCGGTACAAGAACACCATTGTGCACTGCCATTTTAGCTTTTTGGGTAGGTTTTTGTTTGCGATGACAACTTTAAATGCACCATACTTTGAATGTATCGGTTTTATAATGTATCTTGCATGCAGATTTAAGACAATGTATTTTTTTTATATAAATATCATTGATAAGAGCTTGCAAATTCCTTTATGAACTAATCGCAAGAAGTCATTAGACATATTTATTGATTCTTGGCCTATGATGTAATAATCTGAATAAATTATTAATACAAATGAAAACATCTGTTATCTAGAAGTTTTATTATAGTTTATGTGAATGACACGTTTCACCTGTCCAAAGCATTATCAAATGTGAACACGTATGACAATTTTCAAACATTTGATAATGAAATAGCAAGGCGAAACATGTCATTCCCATAATATTTAATTTTTATTCATATTTATGAAGTCGTAAGATCTTTATTTAAATCAGAGTGCAGCGAAGATACAAAAAAAATGTAAACTACTTTATAAAAAAATAACTAACTAACCTACAACCACGCCGTCTCTCCGGAGGGTTAGGCAGAAAGAATGGACCGCCACACTGTTCTGTCTTGACATACTTTTCTCGCCTCTACATTCATACATCTTGTCATGTACGCACGTCGATATCTCCGACTCCTCACGTGTCTGACATTTAATATTTGACTGATTTGATCGTGCCACGTTTTCCTCGGCCTTCCCCTATTTCTAGCTCCGTTCACGTCGTTTACATATACATTCTTCACCATTCTGTCTTTACTCATTTTTTCCATGTGTCCAAACCATATTAAAGACCCTTTAATTATTTTGTTCATAACACTTTCATTTGCACCACATTCACTTCTTATATTTGCATTTGACACTATCATATAAAGATTTACCGCACATTCGTCTTAGAGATTACATTTCTACTGCATTTATCCTTCTTTTGTCAGTTACATGCTTCACTTCCATACAAGGGTCGGCACAATAATGCATTATTATTTATTAATTTATATACTACTTATTTAAAATCGTAATTTATTATGAACATTTTAAACATTTCGACAATGCCTTAGTAAGGCGAAACGTATTTTAATACTATTAATTAAAATGGGTTTCAACTACTTCTAATTTTGGCTTCATTTCGACAGCGAACGGTTTCGCCAGGCTCGCTTGCATCGACAGACTGGTCGCTGTCGAAATAAAGACAAAAGGAGTTAAAAAACTTAGTTTTATTTAAACATAACTTCCATCAAGAGATTTTAGTAAAATCATTTGATTATCTTAATGTGGGTTTAGAAACAGTAATGCAATATTGTGAAACAACGAAATATGTAGGTTATATTTGACTTACGTTTGGATATTACTGGTTTCTCAGCTGTGGGATAATATTGTGTGAAACAACTGTATTTTGGACTGTGATGGACTCTCGAGCACTAGTCCAGGTAGCTCCCTCTGCAGACTTGGAACCAAACAGTGCATTGGTCAAATGTGTACGAATGCGAACGAATCAGGCGGCCGTGAATAATGTATGGCGGCCCCACGAGCAACAGTGCCGGGAAGTGTGAAAAGCCAAGTCTCCGGGTCAACCGTCCGAGTGACAGGTCGGCGGGCGGGGGAGGGGCGATCAATAGAGACACGCGGCGCGCGCAGCGAGGCGGAAATTTGAAAAGCATTCGAATTCGGCGAAACAAAAAACTTTCCTTCCGACAGCCGCGAGCGCGGGAGACCGGCTATTAGTTATTATAACCCCATCAAAACTTGTAATTATCTCGTTAAAAATAAATATACGCGGATGACTTCTATTTTTGTCGAATATAGGTCTCGTGGTTGGGGAGATAGGACGAATCGCCCAGAGGGAGGTGGACCCACTTTTTCTTTCCCTCCTTGAGAAGAAGGATGAGCAGTGAGTGGATCGCCTTGGATCACCACGTTGTGCAGATGCTCTCGAGCCACGGCAACTTCCGTGCCAGGCCAGATTTGGGTCTGGTGCCGGACCCGGAGTGTACGTGCGGCGGGGGGCCCCAGACATCCTCTGGGAGTGTAGTCTCCTGGTGAGCGCGCGGAATCGGATGATAGATGATGTAAAAGTGTCTGTCCGCCCGGTCTGGAACTCAGATCTGACGGATAGTAAACATAACTTTGGGTGTTTGAAGCGTGGATTAATGCATTTGCCGAGGCCGACACTTAGTCGGCCTCCACGTATATAAGGATGCTGGGGCTGCTGCTCCTGGTTAGAGGGGTTACTACAGTTGTCTACCCCACCGGAATTCACCGTAATTTGTGCTGTTTCTTGCCCTTTGAGGGTGCGCTGTTTTCCAGCTGGGAAGAGGAGGTTGCTCCTCTGTGACGGGCCTCGTTCCTCTCCCTCTTGGCCATTATAATAATTTGTGCAGTGCTCTGCCTCTCCTGTTCTTCCCGCTGTATATTCCTGTGATGTATCATTATTTTTATCTTTTATATAATGTTTCTAAAATATCCATGTATTATATATTAAGCTTATTTATTCAATAAAGTACAGCGAAGCATAGAAGTAAGATAGGGTACATTAAATGTGGTCTGGCACCCCCTTGTTGTTGCCGTCTTTAAATGTAAGTCCCGGATGGACCGGGGACAGGCCCAGGGAATGTACGAGCGAGGCTGACCAAAGGATGCCGCTACGCCCTATAACAGCCTCGGGTATGTGGTGGGAACTACTATGTTCCTTTTAAAAAAAAAAAGATATCCGGGTTCAAAGCTAATCATGAATATCTCTCGAACATATCTGTACACGAATAGGTCTCACGGATCAACTCTCGATCATTACTGTCCACGACTAAATTTCATGGATCACCTCTAGATCATATATGTACACGAACAGGTCTCACGGATCAACTCTCGATCATATCTGTCCACGACTAAATTTTATGGATCACCTCTAGATCATATATGTACACGAACAGGTCTCACGGATCAACTCTCGATCATATCTGTCCACGACTAAATTTCATGGATCACCTCTAGATCATATATGTACACGAACAGGTCTCACGGATCAACTCTCGATCATATCTGTCCACGACTAAATTTCATGGATCACCTCTAGATCATATACGTACACGAACAGGTCTCACGGATCAACTCTAGATCATATATGTACACGAACAGGTCTCACGGATCAACTCTCGATCATATCTGTTCCGTGAATAGGTCTCACGGATCACCTCTCGCTCATATTATGATATACGAGTAAATAGGGAAAAACTCGTTGTAATTAAGAAAAGAGTACGAGAATATTTTGAATACATGAGAGTGACAGAGGAATACTTCTTTGAATTTTGTTCTGGTTGTATGACAGTGTAGAAAACAAAAGGAGATCTTGGATCTTGGATATTGTCTTTAAAGGAGTACCAGCCTGAAGGCTATTGCTCCCCCATATGTTGGAATTTTTTTCTTCTTGGAATAATACATTTCTAAGTTGGATATTGTTGGATGGTGAGACGGGGTTACTTGGAGGATGTAGTGGGTTGTGTCCGACATTTGGACCTGACTACCAGGGTAGGGGGGAAGTCTGGAGGGGTCGGGGATGACCATGGACAGGGGCCAAGGTCTAGGGTGGAGACTGAGGGACGGTGACAGGGAGTGGCCTTGGGTGGGGACCGATGTGGCAATGGGGCTGAGATACAGGATGGGATAAGGATGGTGAAAAGAAAAGGGTTGGAGCATGGGTCGTTGGTCGTCACATAAAATAAAGGATAATATTATAGAAATTCTTCTTCTTCTTCTGCTTTATTTAGGAATGTGTCCTGTTATTTCTCGGAGCCTGTTCTTGGAATGCAGATGTCCAACTGTCTCGCCATCTTTTAGGTGGTCTTCCTGCAGGTCGATTTCCTGTTGGTACTTTATTTGCGGCTATATTTATCACTCTTTCAGAACATGCTCTTTCCACATGATCTCTCCAGTAGCGTCTTCTCAGTCTTCCCCATCGCACGACATCTTCCACATTGCAGATCTTTCTTATTTCAGAATTTCTTATTCTGTCTCGGAGTGTCGTTCCCGCAACGGATCGGAGAGTCTTCATTTCTGTGGTTCTTAGGAGACTTTTTGTTTTGATGGTGTCAGCTCTCGTTTCTATTCCATATGTCATTATAGGACGTACGCATGTCTTGTAGATTCGAATTTTGCTCTCCTTTAGCATATTTTTTATTTAGCATTCAGACGTACACAGACACTGGACCAGGAACTGTGACAGATATCACTTACCGAATGCACGAACTAAGACAGGACAATCAAGGATATTGAACAATGGACTGAAACTTTACAATGAACTACCAAAAGACACAAGGAGACTCACTACAACTCAATATAAAATATACCTGAAACATTACATAATTAATTATTAGGTGTATAACTTTGCTTCCGCCGTTTTGCAATAGATGGCAGTAGCGGTAAGTGGTAGTTGGAATAAATAGATCATAGATGTCATACAATAAACTTAATTATTTGTAAACATAACGCCATCGAAATATTAGTCGATTTGTGTCTGCATCATAAAGTTATTCCCGATTAAACATGTCAGCTTACGAGCCAAATTCTCGTCATTTGCGGGAGGTTTTAATTTTATGCTTTAATATGAAGAAATCTGCGGCTGAGGCTCATCGAATGCTCTCAAATACCTATGGTGAGGCCGCTATTAGTGAAAGAACGTGCCGAGAGTGGTTTCAACGCTTCAAGAACGGTGATTTTAACGTCGAAGACCAGCATGGCGGTGGAAGAGAGAAGGTTTTCGAAGATGCAGAATTGGAGGCATTACTTGATGACTCGTGTCAAACGCAACAAGAATTGGCAGGATCATTGAGAGTGACGCAACCAGCCATTTCAAAACGCCTGAAAGTCATGGGAATGATTCAGAAACAAGGAAGTTGGGTTCCGTACGAGTTGAAGCCGAGAGATATTGAACGGCGTTTGTGTGTTTGTGAACAGCTGCTTGCAAGGCAAAGACGGAAGGGATTTCTGCATCGCATTGTGACTGGAGACGAGAAATGGGTTCATTACGATAATCCCAAGCGCAGAAAATCATGGGGATATCCCGGCTATGCTTCCACGTCGACGGCCAAACCGAATATTCACGGTTCCAAGGTTATGCTCAGTATTTGGTGGGACCAGCTCGGCGTAGTGTATTATGAGTTGTTAAAACCGACTGAAACAATCACAGGCGATCGTTATCGAACGCAATTAATGCGTTTGAGCCGAGCATTGAAAGACAAACGGCCGCAATACAACGAGAGACATGATAAAGTGATTTTACAGCATGACAATGCTCGACCCCATGTTGCGAAAGTGGTCAAGACATTTGAAATGGGAAGTCCTACCCCACCTGCCGTATTCTCCAGACGTTGCTCCCTCGGACTATCACTTGTTTCGATCAATGGCACACGGCCTAGCTGACCAGCACTTCCGGTCTTATGAAGAAGTAAAAAATTGGATCGATTCGTGGATCACTTCAAAAGATGACCAGTTTTTTCAACGCGGGATTCGTATGCTGCCCGAAAGATGGGAGAAAGTAGTGGCCAGCGATCGACAATACTTTAAATCATAAATCATTTTCCTGTTTGTAATGTAACTGATTTGATTTGATTTGAAATGTATAACCAGTTTTTTACGATAAAGCCTCGAATTTCGGGGAAAAAACGGCGGAAACAAAGTTATACACCTAATAATAGTAAGATCTAAAAATGTATCCATATAATCCAATTGGGTTTTTAAAAAAATAAATAACAACAACAACAACAAACCATCACGCCGTTTCCCCGCTGGGGTAGGCAGAGAGAATGGACCGCCACACTACTCTACCCTGACATACCTTTCTAGCTCCTCCACATTCATACATCGAGTCATACACGCACGTCGATTCTTCCGGCTTCTGACATGACCAACCTTTAATATTTGATTAATTTGGTCATGCCATGTTTACCTCGGTCTACCTCGATTCCTTACTCCACTCACATCGTTAACGTATACTTTTTTAACCATTCTTTCTTCACCCATGCGCTCCATATGTCCGAACCAACGCAGCGATCCTTTCATAATTTTGTTCATAATACCTTCTTTCGCTCTACATTCCTTCCTAATATCAGCATTTGAGATTCTGTCGTACATCGTTCTACCACATTTTTTAAACTGATTCGGGGCTCTATTGAGAACCCCTATGTTCTGGAGCAAATAGGTCTTTTTGTTCCTACGACAACGCCGACATCAATTGTTCATTACTCCGTCACGCAGAACCAACCTGCCTTTGGTGATGCCAGTAGGAAGAGCAATTCGGACGCTGAATCTAATCATCTCGGATTTGGACATTTTCAGTGTCAGTGAGGCAGTATTCATAAAAAAAAAATTGCAAATTCTGGAAATAGCACTGCCTTACTGACGTCGACATATAAGGTCCTTACATATGAAATTGGCGTTGTGTATGGGAGGAACATAAAGTTGATTTTTTTTTAAATATAATATATTTATTTAATCAAAGTATGTACCATTGCTATCTATGCACTTTTGCCATCTCATAGGTAGTTCATCGATCCCTTTACTAAAAAAACCATTCGGACGGGAATCAATAAAATCTTTGAAGTCGGTTTGGACTGCCCCATCGGAGTTGAATTTTTTCCCTTGCAAGTTATCCAAATTTCGAAAAAAATAGTAATCTGTTGGGGCAAGGTCCGGAGATGTCTTAGACATTCCAATTGAAGCTCTTCTAATTTGGTAGCCGTCTGTTGTGCAGTGTGTGGTCTAGCGTTATCATGAAGCAGCAGTGGCCTAGAGCGATTAACCAGCCTCGGTTGTTTAGCAGCTAGCTTTTCCATCATGGTTTGCAGTTGCTGACAATAGACATCTGCCGTAATCGTTTGGCCAGATTTAAGAAAGCTGTAGTGAACGACACCAGCACTAGTCCACCAAACGCTCACAAGTAACTTTTTTGGTGTCGATTTTCGCTTGGGGCATGGTTCGGCTGGTTCGGCAGGGTTCAGCCATTGCGATGAGCGCTTCCGATTATCATACAGGATCCACTTTTCATCACAGGTAATGATTCGATTCAAAATCCCTTCATTATTGTGCCGGTTGAGTAATGCAACGCAGCAGTCAACGTGCGTTTGTTGATTTGCTTCACTCAATTCGTGAGGTACCCACCTTTCAAGCTTTTTCACCTTCCCAATTTGCTTCAAGTGGATTAAAACAGTTTTATCACTAACACCGCAGCCTGCAGCTAACTCGGACGTGGTTTGCGATGGATCCGCTTCCACAATAGCCTTCAATTCTTCATTATCAACTTTGGTCTCCGGCCGTCCACGGGCTTGTTCTGCAGGTCGAAATTTCCAGAACGAAAACGTTGGAACCAAAAACGCACTGTGTTTTTTTTTGCGGCACCGTCGCCATACACATCATTAATCCTTCGAGCCGTTTCTGCAGCACTGGTGCCACGGTGGAACTCGTACTCGTAAATAACGCGATATTTCAAGTTTTCCATTTTGTAAACTGAGTGACGCAAAGAAAAAAAAAAACAATTGAGGAAAAAACAAATGAATTATAATATTCGTAACACAAATACTTGAGTAAATAGCTGTATAAATTTGAATTTGGAACCAAAGAGAAGATATTTGAGATCAAAGTTGCCAGTACGGCAAAACGCCAATTTCATATGTAAGGACCTAATATTTGGATTCCTTCTGATATGTATGATTTTTTGGTCTCATGTTGTTTTGTTTTATTTTATCTTTGTAATACCGTTTTGTGTCCAAATGAGTCGCCTAAATGTTTCATCGTTTGTAATGTCTCATTTGTGTATAATTTATAATGTATAAATAAATAAATAAATAAGTAAATAAATAAATAAATAAATCTCTACCGCACTTATTCTGCTCTCATCTTTCTTCTGCCAGTTCCATGCTACAAATAAATAAAATAATAAAAAAATAATAAAAAAATATAGGAACACGTGTTGGTTAAATGAAAGGAGGCATAATTTTTCCGAGTATTTATTTTTTGTTAAAAAACGGGCTTCCAAAGCGATGACATAATAGTAATTAATTGTATTTATATAAGTAATTCATATAATTTATAATTTAACCATAGCAATCTTTATGTTAAATATATTAATATGATACAATAATATTAATATCAGTAGTCCAAATCTTTATATAATTGTTGAACTAGTAGGGGGCGCGTCGCGCGGCACGCAACACCCCTTCTACGGGCCCCGGAGGAGGCAGAGAAATCATACTAAAGGGGTCCAGAGACTCCATCAAAACGGTTTGTACAAAAATAGGATTTGGCAAGGGTCTTAGTCAATTTACTCGAGTGTAAGGCAAATCGAAGTGTTGCGCGCGCAGAGCGAGCGCCCCGTGGTAAAAAACACTGTGGAGTCACACTTTTACCATCGCTCGAACTTCTCTCTAACGCTACTCTGAAGTCCGACCACCCGTTCTTCTTGTATACTGCATCGCTCAAATATTTACTTTGTGATTACGTGATACGACGAAGGAATTGATTAACGTTTTAAAACTGTCAACGGGATCAAAATCTTCATAGATGGCACATTGAAACTGACATGTGAAATCTAGCATAGGACTTTAACATATATACAACTTCCAAAAATTCATCAGACATGGTCGTAAAGAAAGGTGGAATGGGGAATGTTGTAATTACATAAAGCGTGCGCTTAACCCAACCAATGACAGGTCATAAGTCCTGTAAACACCTTGATCAACCATATTCAGTTTCCAATTTGCATCTTCGTCTCTATTGAGATACAATTAAATCATAAAAATTGATAACCCGCAATGGGTGAAATCCAGTATTCGTATACAAGTATATGCATACGTAAAAAAAAAATTATTGGAATATTTCTTTTTATGGATCTTAATTGCCTTAGACTGTTTTATTGATTTGAGTTTTCAATGAAAGATCAGTCTCTAGCATGGATTGGGCACGTATGATGAGCCGTAGAGACCAGGGCAATCAAGATTCTGTATGTGTTAAGACCTAGGAAGGCCTAGACAGAGCCTAATGGATAATGTTCTTGCTGATCTGGCTAGGTTGGACAAAGCGAACTAGGACGTGCGCAGGAATTCTTTTCAAAATAAAAGACTAACCCCAAGGATTTAAATCAATGGTATTAGAATTTGTTTTACAATTTTCAATATGAGTAAAAAAATAGCTCATCATCATGAAAAAGGAATCGGGTCGTGTCCAGGCTCGAACCCAAGTCCCCTGGATCAGGAGCCAAGCGTTCTGGCACTCTAGACTACCACGAAGATCGTGTGTAGGTGATTCGATATCGAAATTGAACTTAGAACTTTAAAAATTCAAAATGTTTGTTTCTATAAAGATGTGAAATATTTTCTTTTAAATTACAGTGTCCTGAATTCTATACGAAGGCCAAGTGTATGTGATTCAGTAATCAAAATTGAATATAGAACTTTAAAATTGAAATATGTTTCAGTTCTATAAAGATGTGAAACAAAAAATATTTCATTGAAGTGTCTTGAATTCTATATGAGCCAATGCCAAGTGTATGTGATTCAGTTATCGAAATTGAATGCAGAACGTTAAAATTTAAATATGTTTCATTTCTATAAAGATGTGAAACAAAAAATATTTAATTGAAGTGTCCTGATTTCTATATGAAGGCCAAGTGTATGTGATTCAGTTATCAAAATTGAATGCAGAACGTTAAAATTTAAATATGTTTCATTTCTATAAAGATGTGAAACAAAAAATATTTAATTGAAGTGTCCTTATTTCTACATGAAGGCCAAGTGTATGTGATTCAGTTATCGAAATTGAATGCAGAACGTTAAAATTTAAATATGTTTCATTTCTATAAAGATGTGAAACAAAAAATATTTAATTGAAGTCTGAATTCTATATGAAGGTCAAGTGTATGTGATTCAGTAATCAAAATTGAATATAGAACTTAAAAAAATTAATATGTTTTATTTCTATAAAGATGCTAAACAAAAAATATTTAATTGAAGTTCTTGAAACACATTCATTAGATCATTTCATCATTTTTGAATTTGTTATGTGATAGTGTTTTAGATCGAATCTATACCTTATTAATTCAGGGGGACGTGGATTTTTCAGTTTCTGAAGGATCAACTGATCACAGACAAAAACGTATGTCGTTTACAATCGTTAATGTTGCCAGCAAAAACATTATTCAAAAACTAAAAAATAGTTCAAATTATCAAAATTTTATCTACAGAGATTATCTTAATAATTATTTAGGATTTAACAGTAAATATAATTTTGAAATCTTTGATTATGTCGGCGGATACATGTAAATACTCGAGTTAAACTTTCATTCCTCCACCAATCAAGTCTCCGGGAAATTACTCCGCGATATAATTTAAAAATTGTATAAGGTCATATCAGTTATAATATTAATACTTTTTTTTTTAAATTTACATAAAATATTAAGTGGCGTGAATTAAAACTACGACGCCATTTTGTTACAATGCTTAAAAAGTCATAGATAATTGGCGCTTTTCAAATTCGCTATTTTTATTTATTTGGCGAAAAACATTTTTATTCTAGCAACATTTCTATGTATTTTGACAGCACTCAAGTGTGAGGTAACGATGTTCAAGCTACGACATACGTTATAACAAATTACGATACATTTCTATAGAGCGATGAGTCTCACACAAGAAACGGATGGACGGACTTACCTCGCACGGGGGGGGCAAAATTGGTCGCACGACACTATAATCTAATACATTTTTATTCTAAATCTTTCAAAGCATTAATTTAAATACAACAAACCTTTATATTATAAGTCAAATTATTAGTTAAATAGGAAAGCAATTAATCGTTCTGGCCGCTTAGACAATTTTGCCGCCCGCGGGCATATACATTATGCCTTTCCACAACTCCAAGCAAATGGAATGATACACCGATTTTTCATGTTACTAAAAGCCAACAACTGTCAAAAATGAATAAATTATATATATATTTTTCATCTATCAAACATATTGTTTAAATCACTAATGTAATCAAAGATTTGATGTAAAAAATATGACAAAAGTGGATGATAAAAATCATTTAATTTTATTATTATTTAAAATGAAAATCCATCAAGAGAATTTCGTAAAATAATTAGATAACTAACTAACTAACCATCACGCCATTCCGGAGGGGTAGGCAGAGAGGATAGATCGCCACAATGCTTTGTCCTGGCATACCTCTCTGGCTTCCTCTACATTCATACATCGTACCATGCACGCACGTCGATTATTCCGACTTCGAATGTGACCGCCTTTTAGTAATTGATTAATTTGGTCATGCCATGTTTTCCTCGGTCGTCCTTGGCTTCTTTTTCCACTCACGCTGCTTGTGTACAATTTTTAAACATTCTACTCTCGTCCATTCGTTCCATATGTCAAAACCATCTCAGGGATCCTTTTTTAATTTTATCCATGATGCAGTCATCTGCCTTACATTTCTTTCTTATTTTATCATTCGGTATTCTATCATATGGCGTTTATCCTGCTTTCATCCTTCTTTTGCCAGCTCCAAGCTTCACTTCCATACATGAGGGTTGGCACTAGAACTTCATTGTGTACTGCCATCTTAGTGTACTTAGATTACCTCTAAAAATAAAACAGTTTAAAAATAAGAATTTAAACATATTAAATAATTTATTAAAGAGGGCCAAAACACAATGGCAAGAGAAAAACAAAGAGATGAGACACTATTAAGACGGTAATACGAGACTAGCTTGCATTTGAAACGAAGAAGAAGATTTATTAAAAATCCAAATAGACACGGGACGAAGCGAACTGGGTCAAACACTGGCAACTTGACTGTCAACCGTCAAAAACTATATAATAGGATTTGCTGCAGACAGCGGGATGGCCCAAGATCGAAAAGCCCAATACTCTATTAGGAGAGCCATCCTCAAATAAATGGTAATGAATAAGTTAGAAGAAGGAGAAATAATTGATTAAAAATCTATTTCATTCATCACAATATACGTAGACAAAATTTCTATAATGATTTTAATTCAAAGTTGGAATGTATCATTTTAAAGCATTTTAGAAATGCACTTGTATGTTCAATGTGTCTGAATTTATATGCGGTGTAACTTCGTGGCCAAAGCAACACATAACATATTATTTTGTGACTGCAATTTAAAATAACAGTTACAAATATCAATATCTATGTAACATACGTTAATTTACAATTGAGTATCTCGACAATTGAGCTTTCAAAAGATCCCTGGATAATGAGCCGAATGTTTTGTCCAATAGAACACTATCTGGATAGATTATAATGTTTTGCCATGATGTGGAGTAACAAAGAGCTTAGAGGAGTTATTCCGGACAATGTAAGAAATTGCCGCTTTTGCAGAAGTGATGACCGCCCTTGTTGATAAGTTAAAAAACCCCAAGACACAGAGTTTAAAAACTATTATATGAATGAATGACGAGGTTCTTAGTAGAATCTAAGGAAGGAGACAACATGTCAAAACCATCTCAGAGAGGCCAATGGATCGGCCTCATTGTATGCCAAGAGAGTTTCCTGCACAACGTAAAAGGGATGGTTGATATTGTATAATAATAATAATTAGGCTAATTTGTATAGCGCCGTTTTCCTGAATATCTCACCTCAAGGGAGCTTTGACAATGTTTTTAGCCATGAGAGTTGCATCTGACACCAGCAATCAGATAGTTGCTTATATGTTAGTTGATATTTTGAAAAGGTGGGTTTTTAAGTTAGAATTAAACTCAGTTGGATTGTCAATGCATCCGAAGCGTGTAGGGAGCATATTCCAGACGGATGGACACCGAAATTTATCCGGGGACTGCGCTTTGGCTCAACTAATCTGCCTATTGCCGAGTAATTTACTGATCGAAGTGTAGATTGCCGTATGTTAGGGCTATCAGCAATACAAATATCAGATATATTGGCTGGTGCCATTTTATGAAGCGCTTTGAAAACCATCCAGCATGGTTTATACTGGATTCTTTTAAGACACTTGAGACAGTGAAGATCTTTTAAATGATGTGAAATTTGAGAATTTTTAACCTTTTATAAGTCGTGCTGCCGCATTGAAAGCAGATTGAAGTTTATTGGTTTGTTTCTTGGGGACGCTATATGAACTATGTCTCATATGTTGAGCTGAAGAGAGTTGCAGAAAATCGAGCACAGTTGAGTACGAGGTACAAGACTTTGTTGCAAATAAATATCTAGGATTGAAACTGTGAAAAAGATGAATAACGAATAATAAAAGACGCTTTAAAAACACACTTTAGTAATAATGATTTTTAATAAGTGCAACATAATTTAATTCCATCATTTAAGGCATTAAATATCTGTTGTATATATTAGTAATAGAAAAAAATAGCTTTTCATTAACAATGTTTTCAAGGAACAACCGTTTAACTCTACCGACGGTTGGAACAGTCATTTCCAGAAATTTTTTAGCTTAACAGTGTGGGAAATTTATTTACAGTGGAACCTGGATAATTGGCATTCCAAGGGACAATTGACCAGATTTTTTAATTATCCAGTTTTTCATGTATCCAGGTCCAGATTGTGTTTTGATTTCTTAACCAGATTTTGTAACCACATAAACATAAAAGCAATAAAAACAATTCATGGATTGATGCATAAAACAATGAATAAAAATTTAATAAATAAATTGTAGTTGTACATATGTGCATATACATAAGAACAATAAATTTAATTATTGTGGCTTAGAAAAATCAGTTATGTGGGCATGTTTCACAGAAACAAATGTCGCGAGATTTACCAGGGTCAAATTCTTGGAATAGTTTTAGTTTCAAACTCAAATCAAGGCCGTCATATTTACGTTTGTGAAACATTGCGATCTAAAATGGACTACCTTCAATGAGTACAGAACAAATAGTGAGGAGTTGTCAGTTTATAGAAATCGAGAAGGCAGTGCTCTCCAATTACAGAGGTATAGGACCAGAATGTCGAGTTCAATTAAACAGGATTCTTTTTTTAGAATTAAAGAGGTTTTAGTGCTCCAAGGGGGTGGGACTGAAACTTTTCTGCCAATTAACCAGGTTCCAATTATCCAGGTTCTACTGTTTACATAATACTTAAAATAAAACTTAAGTTGTATCGTAGTATAATGGCAAAACAAAGAGATATAGATAATTTATTGTTGGGAGTAATGCACTGATTAAATGTATATCATTATCAGACCTTATCGGGTGTATCATTCCATTTCATGTAATTTAAAATTTGCAATACACAAAAGACATGCAACAATTATTTTCAAAATACATATTATATACACGATGAACACGAGTTTTTTTTAAACGAATTCTTTTTCAAACTTGCAAAGAACACAGTCGTATCTATAGTGAGGATGTCGGGCGCTAGCGGTGAATCAAAAACCTACAACTAAGATTTTTAAAAGTCCAATAAATTAAACGATGCTTGATCTATGAAACGTCGTAATTGAGTTGTAATGTTTTGAAAAATATCCCATTCAGGAGTGTTGCGAAATACAAATTCAAACCTGTTTATATTTATTAAGTATCTAAATATAAAACAAAGTCGTGTTAGTTACACCATTTATAACTCAAGAACGGCTGGACAGATTTTGATGCAGATGAATAGCAGAATAATTATTAAAACATCGAAAAAAATTATGAAGACAATTCATTTTATCATTCTAAGTTTTATCAGCTAGTTTAAAATAAAAAAACCTATGTTTTTTAGAAGTTTTATTATATTTTATGGGATGACATGTTTTTCCTCACTAGACGCATTATTAAATGTCATCTGGTAAATCAATAAAAACATTTATACTGCCACAGCAAGGGGAAATGTATCACCCCCTTAAAATACAATAAAGCTTCAAAAAAAAAAAAAAACATATTTGTATAGGTAAAGATGGATACATTTTATTTATTTAAATAAATTAAGACATTAACACTGGAAATATGCTATTTTTTTTAAAAACAAATACACTATTGTAAAAACAGTGTTTTGATTAATAAAAAAATTAAAAACATTCACTTAAGTTACGTATAAATAATAAAAAAAATTTGCTTTGAATTATTTAAATGTATTAAAATAGTGTTTTCGAAGAAACTGTGTCATTGTAACACATTTATTTGTTTAGTACAAATGATGTAACAATTAACGGTGTATACGACATACTGATTTAAAAATTGGTAATTCGCAACACTGGAGATGTTGGGAAGGCTGTTTGGTGAATGGTGTTGGCGGAAGGTGAGTAAACGAACATTCCATGTGCTGTAAATCAATAGCTCTCTAAGGCAGGCACTTCCAGGGGAGATAATGCGCCGATATTAACCTTTTGAACAAAGGTCCCCTCATTAATGTCACTGAACTTTACGGGCCACAGAAAGGTTATAAATAAATTCCCTGCGGCAGCATCTGACGAAAAAACGCGGTAAAAAAAGTTAAAAAACGTACCTTCAGATTACAGATGTTCCTTTGTTTGAACCATTCTTTCTTGCTAGGAAATCGCGTTACGAGAATGAAGCGTTTGTTATGACACAATGTTTATTTGTCACTTTGACATTTGGTAAATAATTCAAACGGCCGAATTGAGATTATGTTTACAGCCGGTAAGATCTAGGTAGGCACCGTTGAACATTTTTTTCTTTCCATAATTCAATTTTGCTTTGTGCGTGATTTGCAAGCCGATTCGTCAATTAAAGATTTTATTTTTTAAATAGAGTCTCGATATACGATGGTTCAGAGTGGACGGATAATGTGAAATAGCCGAATTACAATAACAGAGTTCAAAAGAGAGAAAGGGAGAGGGTAGCCATGTTCCTTGAGAAGTTTGAAGAGAATCCCGCTAGAGGTAACGCAAGTAACACAGGGCGAGAGAGAGTGGAGGTGGGTAGACAGTAGACAGTAGACAGAGACAGAGACAGAGACTGGAGGTACACACGAAGGCAAGGTACGCGGGGTAGAGAGGTTTACTCTTCAGTGTGAACTAGGAATGTATTCCCCTTCCTTCTACAAACGTGCAAAAAATGAATTATATGAATGTAATTACTTGACTAAGTTTATTATATTGTTTATAATGCAAAATTTACATGCGAGCAAGAATTCTGATATAAAACCTCATTTTCCTTATAAATAAATGTTATTCATGTTGTGGAAAAGTTGCCTAGAAGTATTTAAGTAATTACTTATAGAGTACCTAGTGAATACTTTGGTTCATTTGTTTTAACTTAAATGATTGCATCAACCAATTGTTTAAAGACGTAACTCTAGACACATGTTCTGGCAACACATTGGCTGTTCTTCCACGTGTGATTCTCCAATGCAATCATGAATCATTCAATTTATCACAGAAAATTATGTATTTACAAATTTTCTACAAATGTGTAACCTAAGCATCGAGAACACAACTGGAGGCGCGGTGCTCGAAGACATGGCCGTCGCCCGCGGAGATGCGCACACAGACTAAGCGCGACACACTCGACCTAAACATATCCCCTTCGGATGATTCCGTGCCGATTGCATTCAAACACTACTTGCAGCCCTCCTCTGCGCTAGAACTGCATCAGAAAAACTAGGACCAACGTGTTACACCGGTGGTTACTTCGCACACTTACTCACATACGCCTTGCAAACCTTATCTGCTAACCAGAGTTACGCTAGTTACAAACAATCAAAACCGCATGACCCGCGAGCCGCCCGCTGGGCTGCTTGTATACAGTGTGAGTTCCGAGAAGTTCATATGTCGTCACGAAGCTTTGAGCGGGAATATACGGAAACCAAATACAATACAATAGTCATACAATGTGCTCATGAGACTACGGCAAAGGGGGCGCCGCGACTGGTGGCTGCCCCGCCGCCCCCTACTACTAGAATGACAAATGCTTCCGATCTATACGAAATACAAAATACATGTATACGATTATATGTAGTATATGCATGTCAGTAAAGGTTAGTTAAACCGTTCCAGTTCAAACACTTAGAATTAGTGTGATAACTCCACCGAAGTCTGCAGGAGCGGTGTTCCCGGAGAGTTCCTGCTTTACTTTATATATTCATTAATCATTTATAAAGCACTTTGGGAAAGGACAGCAAATTCAATAAAAAAACTTTTACGTAACTAAACTTCATACGCCATACTTGCCCGAACGCTCCCCGGGGAACTCTGCGCGGTTCGTTTCACTATTCGGAACAATGTCTTTATTCTACAGTACGCTTCAATGTATTCGGAATTATCGTGAGGCCAACATTACTCTCAACTTCGTGTCGCTGTTGGGACGGAAATGCGGTGACATGAAATGGCCAGCTTGCAGGGCTGCCCCGCTCCGCTGCTTACAATGGAACCTAGACTGAAGCGGAGCGGGGCAGGCCTGGCGGTGACGGTTCGGGCAATTATGGCTACAAACTGATTATGCTAGACTAGAACTTTCATTAATTAAACATTTTATTAGTTCATTCGGCGTAATACCTATGTATATATTTTTTACAATTTTCCTTTATGGGCCGCCGGACCGGCGACCCGAAAAACTTACCAAAATTATGTTAAGTATGTACACAACACGAGATACAAAACTCTTCAAGCAAAAGACCTACACCACGTGGTGAGGGGCGGGGCCCGCGCCCCCGTGCTGGCCGGCTCGGGGGGCGCGGGCTGGGCCGGGGATGCAGACGGGGACGTGGCACTTCCTCCCCGAGGAGGGTGGGTCGGTACGGAAACCGCTGTTATGAGCCTACGGGACAAATGTTACTCGCCTATACGTATGAGTTAAGTAGAAAGAAAGACGCGCAGTTCCCTCGTGTATCGGAGTATATGGAATTAGTTTAACTAGAGAACTTGGCCCCGGCTGCGCGCGGGGCCGCAAATTTGATAAAATGTTCTTTTCGTAACGTCCGCGCCCGCTCAGCCGCGAGGAAAGAATATAGAAACGTGTAAAAGCTAATTTGTAAATACCGAAAAGTTCGCTTAAGTTAGGCAGACGGGAGAGGAAGGGCGCCGGCGCCGGACAGCGGGACACGACACTACTGGAAGCGGACCACGTGGCGGCGCTTCATCATCTCGTCGCTCTTGTACTTCTTGGCGCGCGGCGGCGGCGCGCTCAGCCACAGCGCCTCGCTGGAGCGCGCGCGGCGGCACGGCGCGGGCGAGGGGCTGCGGCTGGCCGGCGGCGGGCTGGGGCTGGGCAGCGGCGCCGCGCCCTCGCCGTAGTCGTAGTCGTCCTCGTAGTAGTCCTCCTCCTCGCGCAGGTGCGCCATGAAGTCCGCCACGCCGTGCGCGCCGCGCGTCAGCCGGTCCAGCTGCTGCTGCGTGCGGCAGCGCGTCTCGGGCTCGCGGCGCGGCGGGCGCGGCTCGGCCGGCGGGCTGTAGTCCGAGTCGGAGCCCAGCACGTCGGCGGCCGTCAGCCCGATGCCGAAGCGCTGGATCTGCGCGCGCGTGGGGGGCGGCGCCCCCCCGGGCGCGTGCTAGCACCAGTCGTCCTCGTCCGAGTCTTCCCTCCGCAGGCCGCGGGGCCCGTGCCCATTGGCTAGGGGCGGGGACAGTGAGGGCGCACCGCCCCCGCGACCCAGCGCAAGTGCCGCTTCGAAGCTGAGCGGCACGTGGGATGACTCTATCAGTCTGCAAATCAAATATAATCAAATCACTTTATTTTTTTCAAAATGCATTACTTCCTTATTTACAGTTTAAATGATCTATTTGAGAACAGGTAAAATACCAGGAACGCTGGGAGATGGTTCGACTTTAGGAAGACAAGAGTACTTGGCTTCTGAACGTATTTTCACTTATATGAAAGAGGTGAGAAGGCGGAAAAAAATACCACATCTCTCGGCTGATATATATATATTTAAAAAAAAAGACTAATATCAAGGATTTACATCAATGATATTAGAATTTATTTTAAAATCTTCAATGTGAGTGGAAAATAGCTCATTATTATGAAGAAGGAATCTGGTCGTGTCCAGGCTTGAACCCATGTCCCCTGGATCAGGAGCCAAGCGTTCTATTCCCTAGACCACCACCCGGTTATTATATTAATGGGTAAAGTGGAAGGACGTCGGGGAGTTGGTAGAAGGCAACTATCCTGGCTGCGGAACATCAAAGAGTGGACAGGAATAACAAGAGTTTAGAACCTGTTCCAAGTGGCGCAGGATAGAGATGCCTTTGTTGAAGTGATCGCCAACGTTGGGGGGACCTGACACGGCACCGAAAGAAGAAGAACGAAAGAGGTCGATCTTAGAGGAGATTGTGTTACATTCACCCATCCTCGTTTGATTTACTCAATGTCATAGGGAAATTTTATAATAATATTTGAATTATTAACTTGTCGTTGCGGAATACCTTAATCTATCTGAATATTCAGATTATAATATATTATATAATAATTGGGTCAACGTGAAAAAAATCGAGAGAAGGCTCGCGCTCCATTCTATACGACCGCACTTCTTGGGGTAAATGGGGTGAATAATAGAAAAAATAGGGGTCCACAAGATGGTTCAAAACAACGACAACGGATTCACTTTTTTTTTTTGTTTCAGATTTTTTTTGGCCTGGAAAAAATCTATTTTAGTAAAGCAGGGGGTCTACACAAAATAGAAGAAATCGGCAAGACGAAGGGAACCTCTGCTATAGATTATATACATACCTATCTCTTTCTCGGAAGTCCCGTTCTAATAGTCGGTCTCTCTCTCTATCCGTGTCTCTGTCCCGCTCTCTCAACTGCAGGGAATGCAGTGAATGCGGCGTCGCGTGGACTGACATGTGTTGCTGTAAAACAATGAATTTTGATAGTACTTTTATTCATAGATAATAATCATGTTATGACAATCAATATATTAGTCCATAGACAATAGTCATCCTATGACGATCAATACATTGGTCCATAGAAAATCATGCTATGAAGATCACTATATTTGTTCATAGACAATAATCATGCTATGACGATCACAAATGGCCTGAATTTGTTTGACATACGTTTAAATATAATTTTCTACTAATTATTCCATCTAAAGGTGAAGGTATTTTTATTGTTATATCGCAACTCCGTGGTGCACAGGGCCTCAAGGAATCTCCTCTACCCAACTCTATCGCACGCCTGTTGCCTAACATCATTCCAAGTGAGTCCTGCCTCCTTAACATCGTCTTGCAGGGTTCTTCTCCAAGTGGTTCTAGGTCTGTCCCGCTTCCTCTTCCCCCCCCCCATAGGGGACCAGTTCAGGACATCCCATTTAAACGAGGTGAACAGTTCAACAATCCTTCTGGCATTGTCGTGCAGCAGGCAGACTCCCTTTGTCAGCATGCCTCTCCTCTTGTCCTGAATCGCCCTCTGCAATTTTTTTTTGGGGCTCACAGTGTCTTGCAGAGTAGATGGTCTCCGCTTGAGGCATATATTCAATTAAAATTATGCCTCGACAGTCCCAAAACACGGATGCCATGATTTCCTTGGCTGAAATTGTGGTTTTGAACTTTTTGGCGGAGGGTGAAGAGGTGTGACGCCACTTTGGAGACTCCCTTTTGGTTTCAGGCGTGTAATGTGCAACCCAAGTTTCAACTCCAGTAACACCCATAGGGGACCAGTCAGTACGCCCTGAGCGATACAGTCCGGGTTCCTTATCAACTGTTTCCATGTCATGCCTACTCTCAAGTGATAGTCAACGCGAAGAAGATAGTTAGTTAGAAAGTTTCAATCCTGGGATTGGTTTGCAGCAATTTCTTCTATTCTTCTCTTCCATTCTTCCCTGTCTTGTGCGGCTCTTTTGAAATCTGCATATGATGAGCAGCGCACTTCCACCAACAGGTCCTCCAGGTACTCTCGGCGTGGGCGTCCCCTAGAGTTTGTTCCCTCGGTCATACCCTCCATTATGGCATGCAAGAGGCCTTCTTGTCATATTACATGTTCCTCCTTCGATTCTTTGAAGAACCTCCTCACTCGTGATGTGGTCTCTCCAGGAAATTCCTACTAGTCTTCTATAGGGCCACATCTCAAAAGCCTCTAGTCTCCGTTTATCTCTTTCGGATAGGCACCATGTCTCGTAGCCGTACATCAAGATACTCCGTATGTCTTGATGAGGAGTATTCTCAGTTTTAGGTCTATATTATTTGATTATATTATTTTGGACCTTTTATTTAATGCAAGCCCAGCTTGATGTATACGGCCTACTCTCAGGTGGATAATCAACGTGAAGAAGATCTCCTTCTTTTTATTCTTCTTCTTTTAATAGATCTGACGATCTGTGACATAGAAATCATGTCTCGTCGGATGATGAGATCCAGTTGTCCCTCCATCTCTTAGGCGGTCTTCCAGGTGGGCGGTGTCCGGAGGGGATTTCATAAGCGGCTGTATATGCAAGTCTGTCACCTCCATTCGGGCTACATGGTTCCTCCAGTATTTTCTTCTGGATCTACTCCACTGAACGATATCCTTTATTTCGCAAGTTTTTCTTATATCTACGTTGCGGTACGATCTCGGAGGGTTTTTCCAGTGATTGATCTTAGGACCTTCATCTCCGATGTTCTTAGTAGTCTCTTGGTTCGCACAGTGTCAGCCCGCGTCTCTACAGCGTACGTCATGATAGGTCGCACGCATGTTTTATAGATTCTGATCTTGCTGTCGACACGCATATGCTTGTTCTGAGAAGAAGATATTGTAAATAAAATAGAAGTAATCTTACGTGTGTTGGGCTGGAGTTGAGCTTGGGGAAGTTGATGGGAGGCGCGGGCGGCTTGAGCTGCAGTGTCGAGGGCTTGGAGGGCGTCGGAGGCAGCCGCCGCCCCCCGCCGCGCCGCCCTCCTGCAGCGCCCGCGCCCCCCATTTGCTGCTCCCGCCCACCGTAGTTGACTGCGGATACAAAACTCAATCTTCAGAAGATACTTGCACAGCATTTTACAAACGAAAATCGAACTGCCAACGACGAATTCAACAAAAGCGCATATCTTACAGAGAAAATAAATATTGACATACATAGGCTTATTTTTTATGTTCAGTCACATCGACTGGTTATTGAGATGCCACTTGGGGCTTTAACTAACTTAATTATAATTAATTAAGGGGATTAGCTATGAATGTTCTAATTTTTCCGATTTAAAATCACTAATTTTTTATTTGGTACTGACTACCCAACAAAGGAACGTATTTTTATTTTAGCACCGTAATAGAAAGGTTAATGTGGTAGTTTCATGTTGATTTCCACATTTATTTATATACATCAGGTTATTTGAACTCAACGACTGTACACATTTTTTAAGCTATTGATTATCATGACATGTGATAGGTTATTATATATAGCCATTATATATAGCCATTATATATAGCCATTATTATTGTAAAGTGAATTCTACCAGATCAAAGACAGCGTGATTTTTTTACACTCATCGCCGGGAATCGAAGCCGGGACTTGCAGTCATAGCTGTTGCCATTCTGATATGAAGAGCATCTAATGTCATGATATCAAAAATTTAATTAAAAAAAAATCAAATACATTAATAAGTACATAATTTTGATGAAATAGTCCGTTTTATATAAGTTCTATTTGATATATTTTATGAAAGTAACTTGTTTCGCATTTCTTTAAACATTTGATAATGCTCAAGAAAGGCAAAACGTGATTTTTAAATAAATATTGTGGAGGAAAGTTCATCTCATGCTACAATAACAATAATTTAAGATTTTGAAATGTTAATATTTTTTATAATAAGCCCAAGTATTCAGTAATTATTTTTTCTTATAATATTTTAAGATGAATCAGGTGAGAACGTGTTTTTTTAAGATATATTATGAATTAAAATTCCAAACAATTTTTTTAGTCAGGAAAAAGATTCCAAAAAAATATTATGTCATAGTCAAATTCTAAGCAAAATAATGATTTGTAAGATGTCTAATGTCGAATGTTGAATGTCGAATGTCGAATGTCGAATGTCGAATGTCGAATGTCGAAAGTCGAATGTCGAATGTCGAAAGTCGAATGTCGAATGTCGAATGTCGAATGAGAATGTCGAATGTAGAATGTCGAGTGTCGAATGTCGAATGGCGAATGTCGAATGTCGAATGTCGAAATGTCGAATGTCGAATGTCGAATGTCGAATGACGAATGCGAATGTCGAATGTCGAATGTCGAATGAGAATGTCGAATGTAGAATGTCGAGTGTCGAATGTCGAATGTCGAATGAGAATGTCGAATGTAGAATGTCGAGTGTCGAATGTCGAATGGCGAATGTCGAATGTCGAATTTCGAAATGTCGAATGTCGAATGTCGAAAGTCGAATGTCGAATGACGAATGCGAATGTCGAATGTCGAATGTCGAAAGTGGAATGTTAAATGTCATAAGTCGACTGTCGAATTTCGAGTATTGAATGTCAAATGTCGAATGTCGAATGTGAATGTCGAATGTCGAATGTCGAATGTCGAATGACGAATGTCGAATGTCGAGAGTCGAGTGTGGAATGTCGAAACTCGAATGTCAAATGTGGAATGTCGAAATTATTTTTCATGATAATGGGATTTGAAGAAGGACACGTTTTCACCCGAATCTGCATACCACCAGCAGCCTCGTCTAAGGGGTAGTAAAAGTACTCTAGCCTAGAAATGAAACAAAACTATAGTGGGTTGAAATAGTAAAGAGGTGAAGAGCAGACCCATACAACGGATACGCGATCCTCCCAGAGAACCGAATCCTTTTTTGAACGTCATAAAATATACCTGGAACCTTCGATATTCGCCCGCCAGCATCGCACAATATGACGCATGTTCATTGTTCAGTGAAGGATTGTCAGTTGAGTGAAACTGTATGTTGCAGTGTCTACGTCACTTCGTTCTAAATAGATTTCAAATCAACGTCTACTTTTGTCTTGCCAAAATATATTTTATTCCAGATTCAAAAAAGGTTCTTTTTTTGTTTTTAAATATATTCTAAGCGATTTTAAATTTATCTTATAAATGCATACTATTTAATAAGGTCATTTTACAAAAGCCGTGTTAAAAAAAATAACGTCAATTATTTTATTTTAAACAATATATATAAAATCAATTTAATATATCGTCATCTGAGAGTAAGAAGGTTCCAACTGTCAAAAGTAAAAAGCTGAGAAAAATGAAGTCAAAGTTTTGTTGGTTTCAGGTGTGTATCTTGGAATAAAAGGGTTCCATCTGAAGCAGATGAAACTCTTTTACCGAGAAGCGTGTAAATTTTCTCTGGCGACAGTTGGAATAATAAAGTTCTAAGTGTAAATGAATCCTTCTTCAGTGAATCGTGTGTTTTGAATGATCAGATGGAACTTGATTCTTTTCGTAACATCGAAATGACGATACTATTACATGTTTTTTTAATTGTACGTATAGATAAGGTTATTAAGAACCCTTTTCACGAAAAAAAGTCAAATTTGAAATTTTGTTAGTTGGAACCCTCTTACTCTCAGGTGACGATATTTAATATTGATGATAAAATCTGTTTTCAACAATTTTTATTATATTCAATGGGATTGATATGTTTCGCTTTCCTATCAAATAATAATGTCCTAGCAAAGTGAAACATATATCAATTAATTAAAATATAATAAAATTCTAGAAAAATGACATTAGATCAATATATAAAAATATTAATTCAGGAATCCAAACTGATTTTTTTAATCTACAAAAAATAAGTTGAAACATGTAAAAAGTTTGTAACCAAAATTAAATCAGTTTTGACACCTGAATCATCTTCATTACGTTTTTACACGGCGTTTTGTAGAACCTGTTTTATTAAATATATATATATTAACGATAAGCATTTTAAAATTTAATAATTACTTTGTCAATTCAGTAATATTTGTGTGAAATTAAAAGATTTAAAAAAACATATTTTTTTAGAGGTGTTTGGTGATTTCTGCTTAGAGTTGCCATTTGCATACGAGTTATGTATATAAGGTTATGTATATAATACCTTGGTCTTCATCTATTTCATGGTCCTTTCACATCGTTAACAAATATACAAACCCTTTTTTTGATTTTTATCTTTAATATTACTCTTTCATCTGTTATAAAATCCTTAATAATTTGGTCGTTCGGTATTCAATCATAACATAGAGTAGACCGAGGCGAATCGGATCGGTGGGTGAATCGGATCAAAATAAGAAATTTGGAAATATTTGAATAACGCGTTGACGCGGAACGCAAGCGACTGGCGCCTTACGATCCTTTCACACCCCGCACCTCCCATCGTTGGCAATGTTTCTATTCAACTTGTACATCAGTGTCAAAGATACATGCCAGCGCGACTGATATTTGGGTGTGTTACAATTTTGCTGCGCATCTAAGGTAGGTGCTTACAATTTCTTTGTGTAATTCTAAGGATATGTGTTAAAACTTTGAATTATATGTCTTTTATTGATTGGGAATGGACCTTTTTTAGAAAACATTTTAGTTTTTAAGCAAAATATTAAAGGTTAATGTGAAAATAGTATTTATTTCAAGTCTTTAATGCGGGGTTATTCGGATCGCGTCATCGGGGGCGAATTGGATCACTATTTTTAAATGATTTGTTTTATATTTGAAGTTAATGATGCGTTTTTATTTCCTTGTAGATGGTTCGCACGTACAATAGAAAGACTAATGCGGGAGAATGGTCCCAAGAAATGAGAGAAGCTGCAAATAAAGTCTCGGCCAAAGAGTTAACGTCGGGCTGCTGAGATTTACGAATTACCAAAAACGAATCTACAAAGAAGAGTTACTTTCTCCAGAGGTGTCATTAAAACGATTGGTGGACAGCCAGCCCTAGATGAGACTGCTGAAAAGATTATAGCAGGCCGTTTACTGCACTTAGCGAGTCATGGCTTCGGAATTACACCCAAGGCGATTCGTAAATATTCGTTTGAATTCGCAGAACGTCAAAAAATTAAACACAATTTTAACAGAGTAGTTAGGAATGGCTGGTCAGGACTGGTTCCATCGCTTTATGGAAAGAAATAAGCAGTTGACTTTTCGGAAACCAGAAGGATTGTTTAGAGACTTTAGAGCAAAAATTGACGATATGAAAAGAATTCCGAATTCTGAAAGAGCCGAATTCTTCAAGACTTTAGAAACAGTAAAAAAAGGCCCGTATATATGTGATTTATGTGTTACTTATTAATATTGATCTCACTATTCATTATCTAAATGTTGGTAATGATTCCACAGCTAAGTGTTAAGAAAATTTTTATTTAGTTATATATGTTATGTACGATCCTATTCGCCCCGATAATTGGGGCGATTCGGATATTTCTGTCTTTCAAGTTCTTAGTTCATATTTTGGAGAATTAATGAAAATTTTAAGTTTTAAAATGTTTATTGCGTAGCTAGATTGTTACTGATTACTATTTTGTTAATAAAAGTTTCATATATTATACTGTAGTATGATTTAAATATTCTCAAAAAAAAAGTGATCCGATTCGCCTCGGTCTACCCTACATAGTTTTTCCGCACTTTATTCTAAGTGATACTTTAATCCCTTTTCTGCCAGTTCAGATCAAATCAATACACAATTAGTTATTCATTTGATAATGATGGAGCCTGCAACGTTCTCCGAAACGCAGGCAACAAAGGACAGACAAAAACCCAAAATCCAAAGAAATAATTAATGGGTATGACACTTTAACTTTCCTACAACCACAACGACAAACAATCACGCCGTTTCCCCGTAGGGGTAAGCAGAGAGAATGGACCGCCACACTACTCTATCCTGGCACACCTCTCAAGCTTCGTCCACATTCATGCAGCGAGGCATACACGCACGTCGATTCTTCCGGCTTCTAATATGACCAACTTTTAAAATTTGATTAATTTGGTCATGCCATGTTTTCCTCGGTCTGCCTCGACTCCGTACTTCATTTACATCATTAACGAATGCTTTCTTAACCATTCTTTCTCTATCCATGCGCTCCATACGTCCGAACCAACGCACCGATCCTTTCATAATTTTGTTCATAATACCTTCTTCCGCTCTACATTCATTTCTTATATCAGCATTTGAGATTCTGTGGTATATCGTTCTACCACACATACGTCTTAGGGACCTCATCTCTACCGCATTTATTTTGCTCTCATCCTTCTTCTGCAAGTTCCATGCTTCGCTTCCATACATTATTTAATGTCCAAGTCCAATTTGATAATGCCCCAGACGGGCAAAACATGTAATTCATATAAAATATAATAGATCTTCTAGAAAACATACGTTTTCATTCGTATTTATTGTTTCTTGAACAATTATGTAAAGTCCATATTAAATAATTTATCTGTTTTCGATAAACGTCTGTTTTCTTGAAGTTTTGTTGTATTTTATGTAAATAAAATGTTTTGCCCGTCTAAGGCATGTCATTTAAATAAAATTTAATATAACTTCTTCTAGAAAACATACGTTTTCATTCGTATTGATTAATTAATATGGAGTTTTATATCATTTTTCTTCTATATACGCCATACTTTGTGTTGTTATGATGGTTTATTTCTCTTTTTCTTTTTAATATACTTTGTTTAAACAACACTTACATTAACAAAAATGTACATAGAAATGTTTCGGACAACCAGTCCTTCTTCAGTGATACATATTATAAAGATACATTTAAAAAATATTATAAAATTGTTTACATGAGATCTGACAGATATTATAATATAAAGATTTTATAAACATCTGTCAGATTGTGTAAACAATTTTATAATATTTAAAAAATGTATCTTTATAATATGTATCACTGAAGAAGGACTGGTTGTCCGAAACATGTCTATGTAATTTAATTTTTTAAATATAAGTGTTGTATATACAAATTACATATATAAAAAAGATATATTTTACATCATTTTTCAAGAAACAATAAATTCAATCACATACTTTAAATACACATTCATTAATGATATTTTAGATTTAAATGTGAGTATTGATGTTAAAACTCAAGCAAATACTATTAATTTTATTAAAATAATAGTTATTATATAGTAAAAGTACGATTTTTTGGCATTAATTGTAAAAAAATCACCAAATACCTCCATTAGCTAAAAAGGCTATGTAAGAATTGTCATTAGAAGTAAAAACATTGCATGAAATATAAGGTTAGAAAAATCTAACTAATTTTTAATAGTATGGTATCTATGGTGATCTGGTAACTGGTTTAGCTTAGGGTAGGCCGCCCGCCAGGCGATGCAAAGCGGTACACACCACACAAGATAAAGCGAGTTTAGGATAGCGACAGAAGACTTCGAGTCAAGCAGACCTTATTTGAAATCTATAGACAGAGAAATGGGATGTATTTCTATTGTTGGTGATGTGATGAGGATGATAGTTTATTTCGAAGGATATGTAAAAGCCGAGTTGAGGCGATTCAGGAGTCGAAACCAAATGAAATATTTTAAAAACAATTTAACGTCATTAAGCAAACAACAAAAATAAAAATATATTTTATTTACTGTTTAATTAATACGGATGAAAACGTCTGTTTTCTAGAAGTTTTATTATATTTTCTGCGAATGACTGTTTCGCTTTGTTAGGGCATATAATTCCCATAAATTACAATAAAATTTCTATCATTCTTCAAATTTAATAAAACTTCTATGATACTGGCATCATCATTTAAGTATAATAAAACTTCTATCATCTTGGCATCATCATTCAAATATAATTAAACATCATCTAGGCATCATCATTCAAATATATGACACTAAAACTTCTATCATTTTGGCATCATCATTCAAATTTATGATACTAAAACTTCTATCATCTTTTCATCATTATTCAAATATTATAAATCTTCTATCATCTTGGCATCATCATTCAAATATAATAAAACTTCTATCATCTTGGCATCATTAATCAAGCATAATAAAACTTCTATCATCTTGGCATCATCGTTCAAATATATGATAATAAAACTTCTATCATCTTTACATCATTATTCAAAAATATAATAAATCTTCTATCATCTTGGCATCTTCATTCAAATATAATAAAACTTCTATCATCTTGGCATCATTAATCAAGCATAATAAAACTTCTATCATCTTGGCATCATCATTCAAATATATGATAATACAACTTCTATCATCTTGGTATTATCATTCAAATATAAAAAAAACATCTGTCATCCTCACATCATCATTCAAATATATGATAATAAAACTTCTATCATCTTGGCATCATCAATCAAGCATAATAAAACTTATGTTATACTGGCATCATCATTCAAATATAATAAAATATCTATCATCTTGGCATCATCATTCCAATATAATAAAACTTCTATCATCTTGGCATCATCAATCAAGCATAATAAAACTTCTGTTATACTGGCATCATCATTCAAATATAATAAAACGTCTATCATCTTGGCATCATCATTCCAATATAATAAAAAATCTATCATCTTGGCATCATCATTCCAATATAATAAAACTTCTACCATATTGGCATCATCATTCAAGTATAAAAAAACTTCTATCATCTTGGCATCATCATTCTAATATTATAAAACTTCTATCATCTTGGCATCATAATTCCTATGTAATTCTATCATCTTGGCATCATAATTTCTATGTAACAAAACTTCTATCATCTTGGCATCATCGTTCAAGTATAATAAAACTTCTATCATCTTCGCATCATGAATCAATCAAGCATAATAAACCTTCTATCATCTTGGCATCATCATTCACATATAATAAAACTTCTATCATCTTGGCATCACCATTCAAATATATGAGTATAATAATAAAACTCCTATTATCTTGGCATCATCAATCAAGCATAATAAAACTTCTATTACACTGGCATCATCATTCAAATATAATAAAACTTCTATCATATTGGCATCATTATTCAAGTATAACAACACATCTATCAAATTGGCATCATCAATCAAGCATAAAAAATACATCTATCATATTTGCATCATCATTCAAATATATGACTAGTATACATATCTATTAATCTTTCTTCTTTACTCTCTTCCAGATCATCCTCTTAACTTGTCCTAGGCTAATTGTCTACTGTTACTGTTTTAAAATGTTCCTAGATTTAAGTAACTTATCTGTATTATGAATAATGTATTGGAATTAATTCCGTCAATAACAAAATAAATAAATAAATAAATATGACAATAAAACTTCTATTATCTTGGCATTATTCAAATATAATAAAACTTCATATTATTATAATACAATATAAGACAACTTCTATCATCTTAGTCTCATCATTCTTACATAATATAACTTCTAGAAAACGGATGTTTTCACCAATACAAAATATGCTAGTTGTATACAACAAATAATGATTATAAAATACATTTTAGATAAACTTAAGGCGTTAACACTGTGGAATTCCACAATGACGAGTTTTTATGAATTAAAACACTGTTTTTTTTCCACTATTTAGTTTATTTTTCTCCTCAATTTTCGAAGGTTTTACATACCAAAAAAACAAAGATGTTAAACTTTCGAAACGCGTCGAGAAAAATAAACTAAAAAGTGAAAAAAAAAACAACATTAAAGAATCACTACTATACTCGTATCAGCTATGGTTTCTTCATGAATTATCTCAACATATGTGTTTACACGGCTTTTCAAATAACGCTAAGTATTCGTAATTTTCAAGTATTTGTGTTCAAGTATCATAAATAAATAATGAAAAGGCAGTCAGAAATAATAAAATCATACTCAAAGCGGTATAAATAATATGGGTTTGATATTGCATAAATGAATGGTTAATTGATTCATATGAATGTCACAAGTCAGGAGTAGTTTAAAAGTTCGTTAGGAAATAAGAGAGTGGCTGCTAACATTTTAATGCATCTCTTGGGAAAATTGCCAAATTGTAACAATAGTTTGTAATGATTTATTGTTTCTTGAACCATGATGCAAAACTCTATATTAAAAAAATAATACGAACGTCCATTTTACAGAAGTTTTATTATATTTTATGTGAATGACATGTTTCGCCTGTCAAAGGTATTCTTCTTCTTAAAGTGCCCTGTCAGGTCCCCCCGACGTTGGCGATCACTCTGGTAAACTCTTCCCTATCCTGCGCTGTCCGGAATAGCTCCTCCACAGTTCTGATTCCCGTCCATTCCCTCACATTGCGCAGCCAAGAAATCTGTCTTCTCCCTGCCCCCCAGCGGCCCTCTATTTTTCCCTTCAAAATTAGATGCAGCAGGCAATATTTTTCTCCTCGTAGAACGTGACCCAGATATGAAATCTTGCGGACTTTGATCAATGTCAGTAGGCATTCAGGACTTCTGTGTTCGTCACTCTGTCTGTCCATTGGATCCTGAACATTCTTCGGTGAAGCCACATTTCAAATGCCTCTAACTGGTTCATTGTATTTACTTTTAATGTCCATGTCTCACACCCATATAACAGAACAGATCACACATAACACCTTAACATCCTCTGTCTTAGTTTTAAGTTGACATATTTAAAAATGTTAAATGTCAAACATTTTATAATACCTTAGACAGGCGAAACATGTCATTCCCATAAAATATAATAAAACTTCTAGAAAACAGACGTTTTCATTCGTATTAATTATTTTGTAATTAGTATAAAATTAGTACTAATTAATATCCATACTTATTGATATATATTCTAGAAAACATATAATTTGAAATCCAATTTAAATTTAATATAGAATTATTTTGAAATAATTTTATGTTTATCTAAAAACAGAAGTTTCCTAAAAATTTATTAGTAGTTAAAATTTATAATATTATTTGAAATAATTAAATATTATGACATATTTGATATTATTCTGACAAATTAAATACACGTCATATAATAAATATGTATAATAAAACTTTGATAAGAAGCTATTATTTGGTGGTAGGAAACATTTAAAATTAATTTAACACTCTTTTTTATGTATTTGGTATGCAACCACTTTATTTTTGGGAATGCTTTATACATACAGTATGTATAAAGCCATGAAGAAGCTCGCATAGAGTGAAACCGGTAGGCTCCATTCTCAAAAATAAAGTGGTTGTATAAAGAAATAAAGAAAGAAAAGATCACTTGTATTTTAAATAACAAATTAAAATCATAATAAATGATGACGCAACAATGTCTGCGGCCAGTTTTTTCGTAAGTAAAACGAAATATAATTGGTCAGCTACTGTGTAATATAATTACTTTAATTACAGAAGAAACTGTTTTCATTTCAACGGCAAAAATAAGTAATAGATATTAATAAGAAAAAGAAATATACATAAAAAAGTGGTATATTAATATTATAATAAAACTACTAGAAAACTGACGTTTTCATCAAAATTTAATATCGAATATGGAGTTTTACGTCATCGTTCTAGAAATAACAAATAGTATTGTTAATAAATTTCGACGGATTGTATAGTCATGATATATAAAATTATTATTATTAAATGAAAAAAAAAATAAGATAAAATTGATATATGAATAGTCTGTCTCTATGACGTAAAGTGTGTTTGAAATAAAAATATGCTTTTTTATATTGAATACAATTAATAAAATAAATATAATAAATATACATGTATCCTGTTTTTTTCCCTCATTAATATGAAATATTGTTTTTTTAGATAATCTATGGCAATGATTTTACTGAAATCTCTTGATGGAAGTTCATTTTAAATAATAATGAAATAAAATTATGTTTTTTTAACAACTGTTCCCGCTTTTTGTCTTTATTTCGACAGCGACCGGTTTCACCAGGCTAGCTGGCATCGACAGACTGGTCTGACGAAACCGGTTGCTATCGAAATAAAGACAAAATTCGAAGTAGTCATTATTAAAAAATATCGTACAATTTAATTAATATTATTTTTAATTTAATCTTCTTAAAATGTCTGTTTTCGAAGGTGTTATACATTCATAATCTGGATAACAATATAAAATCGTTTCTATTATAATAACAACAGTTTATATAGTTCTTCCGATGATGAAGATTTAAATCGTTCGAAACTGTTAAATATAAAACATTTAAAAGATAAAAAGAATCTTAATTTATAAATAAATAAAAATGTCAAATAAAGCGTTGTTAAAATAAGCTTCGTTAAAAAGGGCAAATTCGAATACGAAATATTTTAACCCTTAATGCATAGCAGACTACATTTGCAGTTCGAAAAAAAATGGTTTCAAACTATGGCATACTACATTTGAAGTTCATTTTTGAATGTTGTTTTTACTAGTTCCTTACATATTGTATGTAATATTACGATGAACTGGGACTGTAAATATACCCAACGAAACCATTTTTTTTACTGCAAATGAAGTAAGCAGCACAACGGGGTTTTATAATGATTTTTGATCAACTAATGTATGATTTTAAGCTCTGTAGCATGCATAAGTGTTGGCAGATGGTGAAAAGTTGAATGATAATGATAAGGTGATGAGAAAATATAAAAAAAGTGATGGTAGAATTGCGCATGCGTATTTCATGTCTAAGCAGTCTTAATATACGTTTGAAAGTCTTAAAGTGTATCGGCTGTCTGTTTTTTTGTGTTCACAGTCAAATAATTATATCACAAAGGAAATAAGGATGAATGACATATGTAAATACAGTAGAAAGTTATTTATCCTGACTAATTGGGACCGGAGCTGTTATCTATACCGATTTTCCAGATAATCATACGTAATCTCGAATTGATAAGTTTACCCTTACCACTCCATTATTTTTTGATATTGTTTGTCAGCCAACTCTAATTTAACCCCTTACCGCATACTGGCTCATATATGATCCAAAACAATCTTTCGCCATAAAAAACAACAAAATAATAAAATATGTCTTGCTTTTAGCAATAATACTAAAGTTTTATCTATGATCCGCGTTACTAGTTGTCAAACTTCTTGCTAGATGTCTCTGGTTGTACTAGATGTGCGTTCGACTGTTTCCAACTGTCGGTTTATGATTTTCTGTACAAACGTGATATTCAAAAGTGTTATTTTTTTGTTTGTAAAACGCTATAAATAATTATATTACACTGGTTTACTATTATTTTCATTAGGTAAGTAATAAAATGATCACGTTTATATAAAATTATGGATAATATTGTGTAAAGTCTATGGATAAAAAGGGGAAGACCTAGAAATATTTTTTGATTTTTAATAGGAAAAAATAATTTATTTGAAAAATAAAAAAATACGTTTACAATTTTTTTCATCTTTTACAGATCATATATATAAAAAAAAACAATTTACAAAAATATTATGGACTACTTATTATAGTTTTGCATAGTATGGTACTAAAACAATCTCCAGGATGGAGACCAGGCTTTCTGGAACAGGTCTCTCAAAACCACACTGTTTCCCGTCACCCCCCTGGAATCTTTCTGTTACTGCACACAGTACAGTCTTTAGAACCTTTGTCCAGTTTCGCAATGAAGTGGGGGTTGTACTCTAATCGCTCCTCTGCATTACGTATCACGCGAGGTTCCCGCCGTTTTAGGTTATGTGAATTTGAAAGGATTATTTTTTAGTAAAATAAAAACGGAAAAACAGTCAAAATATTATTAAAACGTGAAATTAAATGTTTTTTTTTAACGAATAATCACAAGAAACAACGACACGGGTTGTAGCGTACATATAGCGATGTCGGCTGGCATTCGACAAAGGAGTGGTAAGGGTTAAACTAACGAGATGACACGTTGAAACTCAAACACAGCGGGAGACTGACTGTCCGTATGGTGCGAGGGAGGACGAGAGGAGGAGGAAGGAGTAGGATGATGTAACCTACGCACAACGTTGTGTAGGCGTGATGGGGTAAGCTTAGTCATGCGTAGGTCACGGTACAGAACGCTTCATATCATATCGGCTTGTCCGGATAATTGACGTTCCGGTTAATTGACGGATAAACGAGTGTCTACTGTAGTTTCATAATTAAAATATAATCTAGGAAACTAAATAAAATTCTGTATATCTGTCAGATTATAGCTATGTATTTCTAGAAGTTAATGTACTCATAAGGGGAGTGCACGACATTGGAACTTGTTTCGTAATGGGATTTTGCAGAATTATAGTACCCCTAAAAGTCGTTCATAGTCAAAGTAAGAAAGTGCAATAGAGAGCCCATTGTTAGATTTTAATTTTAATTATCACCGTCTTTATACATATATCGCCTCTTTTTGAGAATAACGTGACATTTCGAAAATCTAATCCGGCGTGTTCAACTTCATTTTCCACAAAAACATGGTGTTTTTAAAGTGAAAAACAGAGAATTTATGAGGGAAAGAGACAACACAACAGTGGTATATTGTTACGTTGTCTCTTTAAGACGGGTATCTTGTTTCATTTGATAACACGTTATTCTCGCAAAGAGGCGATGTATACAATTCTAATATATCCATATAATCTCCTAAATGGCTAGGACGATTTTGATGAAAATTTTTGTGTGTATTTAGGTGGGTCCCTGGATGGTTAAGATTCACAAATGGACCCGGTAGGTGACTGTTAAAACCTTCTGAGAAGATCAGGAATAATTTAAATTCTGAGAATAATTCATAGTTATGTTTGTTAGCATAGATGGCGCTGATGTCGAATTCAGTGATATTCGATTTTGAAGCATGCGCAAATCATTTGCATTGTAGCGTGGCGTAATTTTAAAATTCTGTTCGCTTTGTTTCGATGTTTCATGTATCACAATTGCATTTTGAGTGAATAATTGACCTTCTGAGAATAATTCATAGTTACGTTTGTTATCCATAGATAGCGCTGATGTCGAATTCAGTGCCATTTGATTTTGAAGCATGCGCAAATCATTTGCACTGTGGCGTGGCGTAATTTTAAAATTCTGTTCGCTTTGTTTCGATGTTTCATGTATCACAATTACATTTTGAGTGTACCATATTATTATTCATAGACCAAACACATTGAAATAACGTTTTAAATCATAATTGAAACGCTGAACCTGCTGATAGCAAGTAAGCCAACGTTCAAGCAAGATGACGTCTGTCGGATTGGCTAGTTGCTTATGAAGGCAAGCTATCCGCTTAACCATCTACCTTTTGAAACAAGAAGCGAAATTTTTAATTAACATATGCAACAGTGAAAATTATAAACCTTTTTTTCTAAATTGGTTGGCAATTGCGCTTTCTTACTTTGACTGTGGACGACTCGTAAGGGGTGCTACAATCCTGAATGCCATTACGAATCAATTTCCTATGTCATGACCTCCCTTTGTCAGTATATAAATGTCACTATTCTTTATTAGATTTATATGAATTATCTATAAAATGTTGTATATAAGTAATGTTTCATGTTGGTAAACTGTCCAAGCAGAAGTCTTGAAGAAGAAAGTGGGTAAAATGAAGTTAATACGAATGAAAACGTCTGTTTTCTAGAAGTTTTATTATAGTTTACGGGAATGATATGTTTTGCCTTTCTTAGCCATAATCAAATGTACATTTAATAATGTAAATAAATACAATTAATATGTGAAACTTCATATTAATAATTTATACGAATGAAAACATCTGTTTTCTAGAAGTTTTATTATAGAGAATGACATGTTTTGCTTGTCTAAGGCAAATGTTGATAAACTAAACATTTGATAATGCCTTAGACAGACGGAACATGTCTTTCATGTAAAATACAATAAAACTTCTAGAAAACAGACGTTTTCATTCGTATTAACATTTAACAATGCTTTAGAAAGGCGATACATGTCATTCCCATAAACTATACTAATAAAAACAGACGTTGCAATTCTTATTAAATATTTATTATGTAGTCATATTTAATATCACTGTTAAAGAAACAATAAACAGAAATTGTATATTAAGGTAAAGTCAGGTTAGATTTGAAGTAATTACTTAAGACTATAGCACAAGTAAAATATAGGTAATAAAGCATTTTTAACTAGGTATTTGGCGTAAGCAGAAATGATAGAAAAGCACACTACTCTATCTTGACACAATTTCTAGACGTCTCAACATACAAAATATACTTCTCATGCACGCACGTCCATTTCTTAGACTCATCACGTGGTCGACATTTAAAATTTGATTGATTTGATCGTGCCACATTTTCTTTGGTTTATCTTACTTCAATTCTCCATTCACATTGTTAAATTATACTTTCTTCACCACCCTATTAAAACCAGATGTTAACATTATTTTGTTCATAACACTTTCATTCGCACTGCATTCAATTCTTATATCAATAATTTTCACTTTATCATAAAATGATTGAATCACTTCTTCTTCTGCTGTATTTAGGACTGTGTCCTGTTATTTCTCGGAGCCTTTTCCTGGGATGCAGATGTCCAACAGTCTCGCCATCTTTTAGGTGGTCTTCCTGCAGGTCGATTTCCTATTGGTACTTTATTTGCGGCTATATTTATCACTCTTTCAGAACATGCTCTTTCCACATGATCTCTCCAGTAGCGTCTTTTCAGTCTTCCTCATCGCATGACATCTTCTACATTGCAGAACTTTTTTATTTCAGAATTTCTTATTCTGTCTCGGAGTGTCGTTCCCGCAACGGATCGGAGAGCCTTCATTTCTGTGGTTCTTAGGAGACTTTTTGTTCTGATGATGTCAGATCTCGTTTCTATTCCATATGTCATTATATGATGTACGCATGTCTTGTAGATTCGATTTTTGCTCTCCTTTAGCATATTTTTATTTTTCCAAACAGCATTCGTCACACATTCTTTTAATAGGTTTTATTTCAACTGCAATTATTCCACTTTCTACCTTCTTTTGCCAGTTACGTTCTTTACTTCCACAAGTGTCGGTGAAAAACACCATTATGCACTGTCATCTTATCTATTTTGGATAGTATTTTGTTTGTGACGACAACTTTAAGCGCATCATTCATTTTATTGCCTGTTCAAAACCTTCTTTCAATACCCTTCTCCATTCGCCGTTCTTTGTAAACATGCTTCCTAAATATACAAATTCATAGACTTGTTCAAGAATTCAACCATTCACACAGATTTTACAGACTGTCGTGTTTTCTGGCTATTCTCTAATGTCTGATAATGTCCTAACAGCTAGTCAGCTAAGGAAAATAGTAATACGAATGAATATTGCCAATTACTGATACGTTTTTAGCATGAAAATGAGAGTTTACAGCGCGGTGAAGATATGTATTTGAGAGTTAGAGCAACTTTTTAACAAGTTTCGGATATTATTTAAACGATTGGGAGGGTTATTTGCTATTTATATAGGCATGCTCTTTAGCATGCTGTTGAGGGCTTTTGTGGGGATTATTAACACGGCTATCAGCATCAAAGGAAGAGCGTTTAAATTCAAGGATGGTTTTAAGTAAGCTAGAGATTAATATCTACCAAGGTTATTAGCAAATGAAAAAGAATTCTAGCTAATGACTAGATTCAACTATTATGGTTAAGGAATGTTCCAAATAAACTGGAGATAGTTAGCAAAGTTGAAAGAATTCGATTGCAAGTATAGTATTTGCATTGGCTTTTGATCTTGGCAATAAACAAGATTTCTAAGCGCAGTACCAAGTTTTCTAAGCATAAATATAATATTTTTTTCTAAGTGTTCTGATGCAATTTTTTAGCATAAAAAAATGTAATAGTAGCAATTAAATCAAAATTTGATTTCTTCGCACGGAAATAAGATTAATAAGCAAACAATCAAGATTTCATAGCATGACATCAAGATTTATTGGCATGAAATCAGGATTGGTAAGCATTAAATTACGATTGGCTAGCATGAAATCGAGATTTCTCAGCATGAACTCAAATTAATAAGCATGAAATTCAGTTTTATTGGCTAGTTTAATTAGAATGAAAATTTATTTGCATTAATCAAGATTTAAAAACAAAATTAAGATTTTTAAAGCATTAAAGCTAAGCATTAAATGAACATTGCTTAGGTTGAAATCGAGATTGCTTAGCACGAAATCAAGATTTATAAGCATGATACAAGATTGCTTAGCATGAACTCAAGATTGCTTAGCATGAACTCAAGATTGCTTAGCATGAAATCAAGATTGCTTAGCATGAACTCAAGATTGCTTAGCATGAACTAAAGATTGCTTAGCATGAACTCAAGATTGCTTAGCATGAACTCAAGATTGCTTAGCATGAACTCAAGATTGCTTAGCATGAACTCAAGATTGCTTAGCATGAAATCAAGATTGCTTAGCTTGAACTCAAGATTGCTTAGCTTGAACTCAAGATTGCTTAGCATGAAATCAAGATTGCTTAGCATGAACTCAAGATTGCTTAGCATGAACTCAAGATTGTTTAGCATGAACTCAAGATTGCATAGCATGAACTCAAGATTGCTTAGCATGAACCTAAGATTGCTTAGCATGAACTCAAGATTGCTTAGCATGAACTCAAGATTGCTTAGCATGAAATCAAGATTGCTTAGCATGAACTCAAGATTGCTTAGCTTGAACTCAAGATTGCTTAGCATGAACTCAAGATTGCTTAGCATGAAATCAAGATAATTTAGCATGAAATCAAGATAATTTAGCATGAAAATAAGAATTGTTAGCATGAATATTGTAGAAGAGTAGTATAGACTTGAGCTTGGACAGCGTGGTGTAGTGTGGTGTGGCGTGGTGTCGTGTGTACGTGTGTGCCCCCCCTCCCCGAAGTAGTGCGGGCTTGGGGAGCGCGAGCGCTGGCCGAGGCTGGTGGTAGCGGGGGCCGCCGGCGCCCGGCCGCTGTACTCGCTCCAGCCGCCGGCTTCGCACATCACCACACCCGTTAATGACCATCGCAACCTCCTCCTCACTAATACTACATCTTACACTAGGCATTATCAATATTCACCTCTCCCAGACACATACATCTATTCAAAAACACATGTTTCGTTAAAAACAATTCTTTGAATCAAAATAGTATTTTTTCCACAAGTTTATTATCTCGACATGTTACGAAGGATTTTTACGGAAAAAACGATAAATAGAACAATAGAAAATATTTTTTGAAAACATTGTATTGGTACTTTTGAAACGGCTTCTGTTTTTCGAAACACGTTTCGAAAAACAGACGCCCTTCCTCAGTGTAAATTTCTACACTGTTCACGGTATCTACTCGTATGTCTCGAAACATGTCTGTGAAAAGTGCACAACAAAAAATGACGGCGAACATAAAAGTTACGATATATAGATTTGTTAGCATGGAATGAAGATTGCTTAGCATGAAATCAAGAATGATGAGCATTAAATCATGAGTGGTAAAAGTGCTAACAATAACATCATAAATGAGGCTAATTCTTTTGCCATTTGATGTAAGTCTTCACTAGTTTCAATCCAAAGAGATCAGTTTGCAGTAAAGTGTAACATTTTTGCTGGTTTTTGGGATGCCACTCATGAGATGTGATAGGTTGTTAATCCATCGCCATTTTATTGTCACGTGAATTCTACACGAGCCCAAAGATAGTGTGACAATCACACTGCCATCGACGGGAATCGAACCCGACACATGTTGGGATGAATGATGTAAGTAAGTTATTATAATATCATCGCGAAATAAAAAAAAAATACTGGGTAGTTCTTCTAATACCCAGGTGTTAGAAGAACAATTGGACGACCAAGGCTATGATGGGAGGATGAAGTTGGGAGAGATGCTGCGAAATTGCTGCGAGTGTCAAGTCGGAGGGTCTCAGCAGAGGACAGGAGGAGTTAGAGGCGAGGAATAATGGAAGCTAAGGGGGCCAATGCGTTGTAGTGCCATCGAATAATAATAATAATAAGTAATTATAATATTGCTCTCATAATGGAGGAATACATTCGAAACATGTCGAGATGGCGAGATGACGAGAAATAAACTTATATAAATGGAAAAAATGACTTTCGATTCATAAAATATAATAAGTTGATTTCTTGTTAAAAAAAACTACATTACTAAGAAACATACATTTTTTAAATGCAATTCTTGTATATTGAAGACGTACAAAATATGTTACATTTTATATTCCAAAATTGTTATATAATATATGTGAAAAAAAATCCTGAAAATATCACAATTACAGGTAGAACTCAATTGCGTTTGACGTCATCATTGTTACATTTTTAAATGATTTTTTGTTGCAATGAAAAATATTTTACATTTTTATGATAAAATCGATCACATGATTTACTTAGTTTATTATGGTTATTTTTTATGAGTATATGTAAAAAAAAATATGTTAGCACGGCGGGATTCGAACCCGCAACCCTCGCTTCCAAGGTTTGCTTAACTGATTAAGCAATATCGAAAAGATAAGTCGCCGCATGGTGATGGAATGTGAGTGGTCAGGAACGCGTAAATTCATTTTTTCTTATATCAATTTAACTGGACACCCAGTCCAATTCCGTCGGTAAAAGGTGAACTTATAACCATAAATCTAGTGTTATCATCATAAATCGAGTGTTATTTATCACCATAAATCGAGTGTTATTTATCACCATAAATCGAGTGTTATCACCATAAGTCGAGTGTTATCACCATAAATCGAGTGTTTTATTTAATATTATTTCACAAAATATATTAAATTAATGAGGCAATGATTACTCTTGTTAACTTAATCTCACAATCAGCCGAATTAGAAAAATAATATTAGCTTATTCCAATTACCTTGTGGGTGTCTATAGGCAGGCGGGTGATGGTGGTGGTAACGGTAGCCATGGCGACCACCGTGCTCATGTTTGACGATCTCCACCACGTTGGAGACGGTATCCGAGAAGCCAATGTCGTGGTGAGGATGTTGCACATGCCCAGGGTGGCGTCGTCTGGGGCTCGGCGTGCGAACTAGCGGTGAAGGCCCGCGCCTGAAATAACGGATATAAATAAGTAACGATACCACAGTACTGACACAGAAGACAACATTTAAAGACAATTCATATAAAACTCATATAGAATTTATATACTGACAAGGGAAGGCATAGGAAATAGACTTCGGGATGGGATTTTTTAGGATTGTAAGTACCCCCTAAGAGTTGTCCATAGTCAAAGTAAGAAAGTGCAGTAGACAGCCAATTTCTAAAAAAAACTCTTCTTCTTATTCTTCCTCAGCCTATTCCCGTCCACTCCTGGACAAAGGCCTCCTCCATTTGCTTCCATGTCATTCTGTCCTATGCAGACTGCATCCAGGTTATTCTGACGTGTCTGTTAAGATTATCTTTCAACCGTAGTTGCGGTCGCCCTGCACTTCTCTTCGCAGTCCACGGTCTCCAAGTCAGCAGTCTTCTTGTCCACTTTTCACCTGAGCTTCTGGCTACGTGACCTGCCCATTGCCATTTTAGAGTCGCCACCCGGTGGATGATGTCAGTGACCTTTGTTTTCTCTCTCACCGTATCGTTTCTGTCTCTGTCTCTTAGGCTTATCTATTATCTATTTATTTATATTGGGACTGATGACTTAGACTACACTTTTTTTTCCCAGTTCCATTTGGATTAATAAAACAATAGTATCGGTTTGGAATTAGAACCTCGCGTAAACTTCCAGGTAATAAACAATTTGATTGGCTTACCTTAGACTGGGGGATCTTCTGTGGCCATTGGCATAGGGTTGCGGAGGTTGCAAATGTCCCCCGTCCACCAAGGACTCCATAGAAGGCTGGCGAGACACGACGTCCTGCAGCTCCAGTACCTACGTTCACAGCAAACTTATTACTATTGGATCACAACTCTGGCAACACTCCTTTGTCTATGGTGTTCTTCTGTCATTTGCAAACTTGAATTTCAAATTGCAACTCGAAACAATTGTTTTTCTGATGTTTTATGATGTTATGATTAACTAAGAACTATTGTTAATAATTAATGAATCTACAATTTATGTTAGATGAAAAATACGTTTGATAAACTTTATACAATGAATAAAATACACGCGACATTAGTAAATCGGATAGAATTCGAGTACGATATTGTGTGACAGATATTGTATAGCTTGAAAAAAAAGTGTATTTTTTGATTAATAGAAAGAAATGTTTAATATCATAAAAACAATATAATATTTATCCAAAGATGAATAATAACGTATTTGGCTATATTTATATAAGCCCATAAAACAATAAACTTGAAAGATAATTAGTAAAAACATGTTTGAAAAGCGTATATTTATGTGATGTGAAATTTCGTGGTGGAAATCCATATAGCAAGTTTAAAAATTTAACCCACGTTTAAAATGTATATATAAACAAATATTCTGTATAAAATAACAGATATTATAAGTGTATTTTATTATTTAGATGACCGGTTTCATCGTCATTACTGACGTATAAATACTGATCCGAAACAAAATAATTTTTAAATTATTACGAGTATATTAAACATGTCTGCCACCATGAGATTTCAATAAAAATAAAAACATGTTTATGAGTATATTTTTTAAATTTCCTGTAATAACATAATATGTTATATTTTTAAACCTTCCATTTTGCATACAAACATATAAGAAATAAATCTATTAAGACAACACAAGTAAATTAGAAAATAGTGCTTTTACACGAGTATAGAATAGATAAGAACATGCAGAATATTGTAAAAAATATCTATGGTTATAAAACAGGCATGCAATTGAAAAAATATTATAAAAAAGCTACCGATATTTTTTCTAATAATTCCCTTAACCTCTTAGCATGCAGAGGGTAGGGGTTTCTATGAGAAAATTTAGTTTTATGTATTTTGCTAGTGTACCTCGTTGAATTGACACCTAAAATCTATTAAAGTCTGTAAAATAATCAGATTCAACTTAACTCAATACAACCCATATAAAAAAATAATCTAATTAGATTATGTTAAAGGCAATATAAAAAATAGAATGAAGTCGTATCAGAATATGCTTTATATTTCAACTTTAAAATTACAAAACTCGTCAATAATTATTTCTTGAAGAATGATGTAAAACTCTATATTACGTGTTGAATATTGTTGAAAACGTACGTTTTCCATTTTTTTTCTTCTATTTTATAGCAGGGTCATACTCGCATATTACCCTGTACTCTCCCATATAATAAAAATAACGTGTAGAAAACACATGGTCTCATAAATACGTTGTTAATATCCATTTTTTGTAATGAATATTGTGTAGAAAACATAAGTGTTTCTAGAAGTTTTATTATATTTCATGTAAGCCTTGTAGGGACCCTAATGGCTAATGTCAAAGGGCACTAGCAAGGCGAAACATCTCACTACTAAACAATATATTAAAAAATAATACGAATGAAAACGTCAGTTTTCTAGAAGCTTTTTTATATTTTATGGGAATGACATGTTTCGCCCTTCTAAGGCATTAATCAAATGAAATTTGGTAATGCCTTAGAAGGGCGAAACATCTCATTCTTATAAAATATAATAAAACTTCTAGAAAACTGACGTTTTCATTCGCATTAATTATTTAATATGGAGTTTTAAGGTTCAATTTTTAAGGTTCAAATTTGCATTATAGAGAGTTATGTCAATTTAAAATCCATAGAAAAAGTATGCATGAAGAAATGCGTTGTATTGAGTCAAAAGAATATGGAATGTAACAGCGAATTAATTCTGTTCTATGAGAAAGACAATCTATTGTCCTACCTATAATAACGTACTTCTTGGATACTATATTACGGCCTGTTCTGTGCCAATCTGAAAAACTAACAAGAAGAGAGAGAGAGAAAACACGATTAATGACAAGGCTAGGTGGGCCGACTCCCGCTGAGCAAGTCCCAGGGACAGAACTAGCGCCCGGCCCTAGTTAGTGGTGGCTAGGCCATTAGCTAGGCTAGATGGATGACACCGAACACAACAGCACGGGTAACTCATAACACCGACTGACAGTAAGTTAAATCATATCATAGTTTACGGCGAATAAAACCATCCATTTATTAGTAAACATAAGGATATGTTTGGGTGGGCCTAAGTTTCACCTTTTTGCTCCTGAAACAAAGAGAAAACATATGTTAATCATAATGTTGATAGGGTGAAACATGATGATTTAATGAGAATGCTTGGAGAATGCAACAATTTCATCAAAAATCTTTACTGGTTTCAAACAGCCGAGATAAGACATGGGAATGAGAGGTCTAACGTAATCGCCATTCAGCGAGGTGTGCAACAGGGATGTATTCTGTCCCCCTTATTGTTTAATTGGATGGAAACGACGTGATGGTTAGTTAATGTATTTCCAATAATTAAATTCAGAAACCCACCATGACATATGAGATCGAATGCAGGGCGGACACCACAATCACAAAAAAACGCGATCAGAGCGTCAGAAATGAAAAGGCTCAGACTTATATCTGGCAAGACTACGAGACAGAATAAAGAATTCAAAGAACAGGGAGATATGCGAGGTCGAGAATGTCGTTAGGTGGGGAAGGCAAAGGAGAAGTAACTGGTATGCACACGTGAGGATAATGAATCCACCAAGACTCCTCCTTCATTGGGTTGGACGGCCAACCCCAAGGTAGACGATCCACGGGCAGACCAGCAAAGAGATGGATCGACAGCTGGGAATCGACCTTGTAGGAGGCCAATTCCTCTTAAGAAACAGGCCACAAGGCCTTCGCTAAGTAAAAGATTCAGAAAGTGGCGAAAATTTATAAAAATGGGGATGTTGGAAAAGTGGCGTAGTTGGGACAAAAGTGGCGCAATTGATATAAAAGGGGTATTGTTGAGAGAAAATGAGGGCATTTGGGAGAAAAGTGTCGTAATAAAAGATTTTTATATTTGAAAAAAAAAAAAATCTCAAATGAAAGTAGTAGAGTCAGATATATTTAAAAAATGATTTTGGATTCCATGAATTCAGTGAATATTTTAAGGGAGCATAAATAAAATTAATATAGGGTGATTACGGGTGATACACGGGTGATTTACATTGCGTTAGAGATAATAATTTAATCAAAAGTTTAGGTTACATCTCGGGTAATTAATTCTCGGATTATTTTTGAAAAGGATGTCTAAGTTTACCCATCATTACCAATTTTACCAAGTTAGGGTTGAATGATATTGTAGAGAGGTGACGTTATTAATTAGATATTATACTTTAGGTTATGATGGGTAAGGTAAGGTTAATTTTGAAAAGTATAAGTAATGTTAAAATAAAATATTTGGTGGACGGGTTAGTTTAAAATTGAGTATTCTTTTTATATTCTTATTTGAGGTGAATAAGTTAGCTTCAGATAATAATAATATAGATTAATATTTAAGTTTGGTGACATTTTGGGTAATGATGGGTAAGGTAAGGCAATTATGGTAAAGATGGATTCTGGATAAGTTACGTTAATATTGGGTGCTGATTTCACGTCTCTGAGTAGGTGGCGTTTAGGGTATTTATAGATAAAGTTAGAAAAATTTGGGTCTTAGTTTAGGTTAGATTATTCTCGGTGAGGATGGATATTGAAGAGGTTACGTTAATATTGGGTGTTGATTTCATGTTTTTGGACAGGTGGCATTTAGGGTATTTATGGATAAAGTTGGAATAATTTGGGTAATGGGTTAGGTAAGATTATTTTTTGTAAAGATGGATTCTGGATAAGTTACGTTATATTGGGTGCTGATTTCAGGTTTTGGGTAAGTGTTTTTTAGGGTATTTATAGGTAAAGATGCAAAAATTTGGGTAATGATGGGTTAGGTTAGATTATTTTTGATAAGGATGGATATTGAATAGATAACTTAAATATTGGGTCCTGATTTCATGTTTTTGGATATGTGGCGGTTAGGGTAATAATGGGTAATGTTGTGACATTATGGGTAAAGATGGGTTAAGTTATAATCAAGTTTACCTGAGAGACCGGTTCCTGGCGGTGTTGCGTCGCGCCAGCTTGGCCAGCGGCTGGTGGTCAGTGTCGGGGGCCGGGGCGGGGGCCAGGGCGGGGCCCGCGGGGGGCGCCGCCTCGCTCAGCGAGCCCGCGCGAGAGCCCCCCGCGCCGCCCAGCCCCGCCGCCATGTCCAGCAGGCAGTTAAAGAAGGACGCCTTCTGCTGTGCGGGCAGAGGGTCAGTGGCCAGCTCCGCTCTGGTACGCTAGCTCTACCTCACTCAGCCGAGCTGAGGTGACCTAACCTGACCTTGCTTCAAAACTGACGCGCCTTCTGGGTAACCTTACTTAACTTGACAATCATAACTGATTTCAATTTTATTTCAGCTATTCAGCTGTCCTAATATAACTGATTGAACTATTTTCCCTTACTTAGACTCATCTAAAAAGTAACTTAACCTAACCTAACCTGACCTTGCTTCAAAACTGACGCGCCTTCTGGGTAACCTTACCTAACTTGACAATCATAACTGATTTCAATTTTATTTCAGCTGTTTAGCTGTCCTAATATAACTGTTTGAACCATTTTCCCTTACTTAGACTCATCTATAAAGTAACCTAACATAACCTAACCTAAATTAACGATACAGCTTTCTTCGAGTTGATAAAATCTAACCTTTTAATCAATTCTAAAACTTACATCAGGATCTATTCAGATTAAGCGAGATTTTTGGCTACACAATAACGCACATTGTGTTTTATTTAAATAGAAAAAAATGGCGTACTTTGAGATAACATAGCCTAATATGACACCATCATAAAGATGATATTCTATTAAACCTAACTAAACCTGAAGTCTATACTTCAATCTCACTATTAGATAAAGATCTAATATAATGTAACATATGTTTCATATTTGACCTAACCTTTCCTATTGTTGTATATAGATTTTTTTGTATTGTATATTTGCCTCACATGTTCGTTTCGAGCTATTTCTTAACCAACCTCACATTATCAAAGACGCAAAAACAGCTATTGTAATTAAATAAAATGTCGATTATGATTTTGAAAATATTAAAACATATCAATTCAAAAATGACATGCTCCAGAGTCTATTTAAATTGCAACTGGTGCCATCAGCAGGATTTGAACCCGTGTTTTTCTTCATCCGAACAAGTGCTCAAGTGTCATGATTTGATAGTTAAAATTATAAAATAAATCGTTTTGGATTTAATCTAAAAAATATAAGTTCTAATTTTAAAAGCTTCTCTAATTAGTAATGTAATAAAGTAACCTATCTTATTTCTGTATGATTGTGCCTGCAAGATCTTCGCTTTTTATAAATTCTACACTCATTTGTCTGATGTCTGTGTGGAGTTACTTATGAAATCTTATGGCTAAGTATTAAATAAAATACAGAAAAAATATGCCTACTTATATTGCGTAAGAAATTAAGCTTAAAAATTGTCTTATCTACATAATATTATAAGAAAATAATCAAGAGAAATAGTAAAAGTAATGCATAACAAATTTCAATCTACAGCTGATTGTGTGATAAGGAACTCATTGGCAGATTTTGCCCCATAAATATATCATAAGAAAACGCACTCCGTATTAAAAATATCCGAACAATGTATAAATTTCTAGAATAAGCCAAAGGTAAATCAAAAGAACACTCGTCATTTTAAATCTCAAAGGTTTGCTTATTTCAAAATATATTTTTGTTTGTGGCAACACCGATTAAAATGAATATAGCGCCACCAACCTTTCAATAGAGTTATTGAAATTTGAATTAATAAATATGTGAAAATTGACACATTTCATGTAATGAGTATTCTGAATTATTTTACTATTGTAATGAATTTATATCTGAGGATGATATGTATTGAAAAACCTTACATTTTAATCAATAATTCTCATAAATTCTTATTCCAAGACTTTTATTGAAATATTTAATTAAATTTTATTAATTTTACATTAAAACCTCTGTTAATATTATACATTATTTCTTCTATATTCGCCATACTTTGTGTTGTAGATGCTTTATTTCTCTTTTTTTTTATATACTTTGTAAATACAACACTTGGATTAAAAAAATTAAAATTACATAGACATGTTTCGGACAACCAGTCCTTGGAGAAATTATAAATGAGCCCCAAATATGGGGCCATACGCTATCTGACCATGTATTCAATGACCCACGATTGGGCGGGTAATTCTCTCGGTGTTCTTGGATAATGATTACCTCTGTAAATTTGTAAATAATGTATGGTTCGGTTATTTTTATTACGAAGCGTATTTTCTTCCCTTACTGCAGTGTTAAGATTTAGAAGTTTTGATAGATAGATGCAATATATTTTCAGTGTTTTTGATAGTTTTTATAAGGGTGTGATAGTTAATCGTAAGCGTTATGGCAAGCTAGGTACATTTCATACAGGTGGTGCGTAGTGGATCAGAGAGATCGGAAATGTAGAGGCATTTCCAAGAGTATATAAAATATAATACAAGAGACAAGCGGTGAAGAGTTTTACTAAAATAGATTTTGTATTCAATAGAATCAAATATTGATTGAATATGAAAATAAGTGTTGAAAATTGATGCGTTTGGTGCATTAAGACACACCCATTCGTCTCAAAAGATTGTAATTAGAAATATCTAAAAAAATCCACACAATTTTTGATGCACACACGATTCAACATTTTGCAATATTTAAAAAAAGGAATGAAATAACAGTCCAATGCAGAATTTTAAATTAATTAGAAAATCATGCTCGAAAGACAATATAAGATATAATTATATATAAAATAAAAAAAAACAACATTATTTTTAAGAATGGAATTCTCACAACATATCCACAGAATAAATACAATACATGTGCCTTATTCAATGTTATCAAGGAGATATTTTCACGCGATTTTGATAATGTACGCCATTTTGTGTGTCCGTAATGGCGTCAAAACAAAATGGCCTCTGTCATACATATCACCACGGGTTTTATTTTTTATATATTACAATCAGCAAGTAAAATATGTATAATGAAATAAAATGTTAGAAAAAAGGGATAATTTCACTAGTTATATATAAAAAAAAAACGAAGAAAAATTCAATATAACGTGTAGAATATAATATTTTATTTCTATTTGCATTTGTTATTGTTTCATAAAAAAAATATGACAAATTTGTTTTGCTTTGCATTTGTTTTTTATCAATTGTATTAGAATTTATTTTAAAATCTTCAATATGAGCAGAAAATAGCTCATCGGGTCAAATCGGGTCGAACCCATCTCCCGTGGATCAGGAACCAAGCGTTCTGTCACATAGACCAGATTGTTTTATCTTATAAAATCGACTGCGTAAGGTATTTGAAACAATGGAAAAACGATGGCATAAATTACTTTATAAGTGTAAATTGAAATCAATAAATACATATTTATTTTATTATTATAAAATAAAGAAACTAATCTTTGTAATAAAATAAAATTGAATAGAAAAAAGCGGTATATTGAATTTTTCTCATGTATAGGGTAGCTCATTAGGTACCCCAGATTAAAACATTTCTCCATTAAAAAAATAATAATATGACAACTCTAATGTTTGTCATCTGTCAACTGCTGTTACTGATTTTATATTAAAAATCCTTGTACAAATAACAGAATATTGGTTAAAAACACATTTCTGACGACTGCAATATATTGATCAGTTATCATAATAATTATAATTAATCTTCAAATGACCAATTATTTCATGAATTGGTCATTTGAAATGTGTTTTAAAAATACCAATACGACGTTTTAGCGTAGCGATCCATTTTTATAACCTCAATGACAGCAGATGACAAATGTCAAACATTAGGGTTGCCAACATAAAAAATAAATAAAGAAAGAATTATTTCTTGCGTACCGGATTGACTACCCTTTATACTCGTAATATGTAAGTAAATTAGTATACAAAAAGGATATATCTATAATGTTCTAATTCTAAGTATTTGGGCTTGATGTCTAGGTTCTATCTACAATATGATCGTAAGGAGGTCCGGAAATTAAATACTTCTATTTATAATGTAATTATGTAATGTCAAACTAAGGCACTAAGGTTTATACTAAAACGCAATTGGTTTATTTAAATGTATAACTCTGCATAGCTTATAAGGGGAAAAAATTACGTTAAGTTTTATATATTACGGTAGAAATGTTGTAGTTTTGATTGCCAAATTATGTCTGTTTGTTGTGGAATTCTAGTGCTAACGCTTTAGCAAACGAAGAAATTAGAAATGTGTGTAAACCAAATAAATGCGTCACCATTAAGTCAAAAAGGTATACCAGAAGTTATTCAAATGTAAAAAATAAATATTTCATAAGGAAATGTCTTTAGATTATTGTAAAACTTCTAGAAATTGAATGTTTTCATGTCGACCTTCGTGGCAGAGTGGTAAGAGCTCTGACTTTCATACAGAAGGTCCCGGGTTCGATTCCCGGCGATGGCAGTGTGATTGTCACACTGTCTTTGGTCTGGTGTAGAATTCAAGTGACAATAAAATTGCGATAGATTGGTTATCTATCACATGTCATGAGAATCAATATAATAGCTAAAAATAAATTGTATACAGTAATTGGGTTCAAACGACCAGAAAAAAAATATATTTTAGATTTTTTTTTATAACTTACGGCATTTAATTCTTTCAAATTCATAATGAATTTTAGGACACTTTTCCGCTTCTGATTTTAATTCTGTACACATTTTTTAAATAATGCTTTCGAAAAATGTCGACAAAAATAAAATAAAAAAACGGGAAAAAACAGGGTTTTAATTCACAAAATATCATCAATAATATAGATATGAGTATTATAAGATTAAAGGCAGAAACAGACATATTTAGGCACCAAGAACTCTTGATCAACGATAACTTTTTATTCTTACTCTCTTTGATAGAATATTAACATTCATTACATTCAATTTCAACAACATTGTAAGGGTGTCATAACCCGATTGGTGTTATACATAACAAAGCTTTGCAGAGCTATTAACGTCAGGCGAATGTGACATAATGGACATCATGGCAAATATTTGAGTATTTGCAATATGGAGTCAATGGTTGTACAAGATGCGGAATGAAATAGCTTTAATAATTACACGTTGCTCTGAAATTAGTGATACTTCCTGAAAATTGATTAATCTACAATGTATTCTAACGACACGACAATTCACGTTTGCAAGTAATTAATGTAAAATTCACAAAGTTGGCATTTTGGTATTCGCTTTACCAAATAGTTATATAATTGATATAACGGTTGAATATATATTTTTTTCTATAATATAAGCGATCTATCTAACATATAACTTTGCTTATGTATTTATTTTAAATATCGTCACCTGAGAGTAAGAATTTTCCAACTGTCAAAAGTAAAAAGCTGAGAAAAATGAAGTCAAAGCTTTGTTGGTTTCGGGTGTGTATCTTGGAATAAAAGGGTTCCATCTGAAGCAGATGAAACTCTTTTACCGAGAAACGTGTAAATTTTCTCTGGCGACAGTTGGAATAATAAAGTTCTAAGTGTAAATGAATCCTTCTTCAGTGAATCGTGTGTTTTGAATGATCAGATGGAACTTGATTCTTTTCGTAACATTAAAATGACGATACTATTACATGTTTGTTTAATTGTACGTATACTCGTAGATAAGGTTAGTAAGAAGTTAGTTAGTTCACGAAAAAAATCCAAATGTGAAATTTTGTTAGTTGGAACCCTCTTACTCTCAGGTGACGATTTGTATATTTTTCTTAACACTTTTAAAAAAGAAAACACGTCAATACACATCATGTATATAGATATAGGTCTATATAAGTAAAGAGTAATGTTCGTATGTGTCATATAGACTCAAAAACTACTCGACAGATTTCGCCTAAAATTTCACAGTTTATTCAAATAAGTACCAGGAGTGTTTAGAGAGTGATTTGAATCTTCTTCTTCTATATATACAAATAAAAATGCAATGTTTATATGCGTGTACCCTATAGATTAAAATACTGGACTGATTTCACTGAATATATGTGAAAAGTTTGAATGAAATTGAGATGAAGAAAAAATGTAATCGAAACAAACGACGCATGCTATAGAGACGTGGGCTGACACTGTACCAGCTAAGGGAATGCTAAGAACTTCTGAGATGAAGGTCCTAAGATCCATTACTAGAAAAACTCTCAGAGATCGTGTCCGAAACGCAGACATAAGAAAAAACTACGAAATAGAGGACATTATTCTATGGAGTAGATCTAGACGATGATACTAGAGGGACCATATGACCAGAATGGGTAGTGACAGTCGTGGAAGACCACCTAAGAATGGAGGAACAGTTAGAGCTCATCATTTCAGGAGACTTGTTTTCTGTGTCGTCGTCAAATCTATTTAAAGAAATATAAGAAGATGTTCTGAACGAAAAATTGACAGAAATGTCTTACTTAATACATAAGGTATTGTACTGGAATAAAAAAGTATGGGGGAGTTATTTATTAACTTTTACAGAAGTGATGGTTAATGTCAGGTTGTCAGGAAACCTGATATAGCAGAAGAAGAATAGCAAAATATACTGGAATAATTATGTATAATCAAATTAAACGGATTTAACTTCAATTTAACTCTTCTTCTTCTTCTTCCTTATCGTAGACCTAAGTGGTCTGTTCTCCAGAGTGTTCTCCTGTGAGGTAGATTCCCAGCTGTCCTTCTATCTTTTAGGAGGTCTTCCGCAAGAACGAGTCCCATGAGGCTGATTTTGCAATGCAATATAGAGGAGTCTGGTGGTGTCTATTCTTTGAACATGACCGTACCAGTCCCTTTTTCGCTGTCTGCTCCATCTTATAATATCCTCAACCTCACATATCTCTCTTATTCTGGTGTTCCTCACGCGATCTCTCAGTGTCTTGCCTGCTATCGTCCTCAGTGTCTTTATTTCGGAAGTCCTCAAAACTTGTTTGGTCCTTACTGTGTCTGCCCTTGTTTCGATGCCATATGTTATTATTGGTCTTACGCATGCTTTATAGATTGTCATCTTATTCTTAATGGCCATCTAACTCTAATTCTATTAAAAATAATAGTTTTTGTAGAACAATTAATTTTCAGGAAGTATGCGTTAAACTAATTTCAGAACACCCTATACCGGGTCAATTAAACGTAGCATAAATATTAATACGCACGATTCAATAGATGAAACTACAATAAATATTATGTAAATAAAAAATAAAAACTTTTTATTTTACATACTAAATCTCCACATGTGAGCCATAAAGTCTTAAGTGATTTTTGTCCGAAATGATTTTGATTATAATATTTATTATATTACCATCGACGTTACTATTCTATAAAATGTAACATTGTCCAAACAAAGTGCCAAAAAACTACGAGTGACCCAAATAGCCATGGAAAGGGCCATGTTAGGAATAAGCCTAAGGGACAGAGTCAGAAATGATACGGTGAGAGAAAAAACAAAGGTCACTGACATCATCCACCGGGTGGCGACTCTAAAATGGCAATGGGCAGGTCACGTAGCCAGAAGCTCAGATGAAAAGTGGACAATAAGACTGCTGACTTGGAGACCGTGGACGGTAAAGAGAAGTGCAGGGCGACCGCAACTACGGTGGAAGGATGATCTGAATAGACACGTCGGAATAACCTGGATGCAGTCTGCACAGGACAGAGTGACATGAAAGCGAATGGAGGAGGCCTTTGTCCAGAAGTGGACGGGAATAGGCTGAGGAAGAAGAAGAAGAAGAAGATCTGGATTCGAAAATGACAAGACAGGGTTAGAAGAAGGTTCTAGGAAAATAAGAATAAGTTAAAATAGATAACGCCCTGGATACACTCAAAACACTTTGAAAATCTTATCTATTATAATTCAACATTTTGAATGTATGGATTTTACCCATTGCGTGTTAATCATTTTTAAGGAGTAATTGTATCTCAATAGAGACGAAGATGTAAATTGTTTTCTGGAAACAGAATATGGTGGTCGAGGCGCTTACAGGACTTATGACATGTCATTGGTTGGGTTAAGCGATCGCTTTATATGCGGAATGGGGAATGTTGTTAATATAAAACGATCGCTTAACCCAACCAATGACAGGTCATAAGTTATGTAAGCGCCTCGACCGCCATATTCTGTCTCCAGAAAACAATTTACATTGTCGTCTCTATTAAGATACAATTATTATAACTCATTTCAATATTGAAAATCACTAAAGATTTTATGGCCTTCGGATACAGATATGATGTGTTTCACCTACTCAATCGTGTATTTTGGCTTTTACGCTGTGCTTAACGAACCCGGCTTGTTTCTAGATCATGTTAAAGTCTCTTTAAGGGTGCAAGAATTGGAATAATGATGGAAACAAGCCGAAAGATAAGTTAATAAGGTTAGTACCGCCTGATTGGCCGAAGGATTATTGCCAGTGTACGTCTGAAACATGGAAACATTCCGGTGAAGGGGCTGGCAGACTATAGGAAGGGGTGGATTAAAACACACGACCCTTGCTTTATTTACATTAAAAAAAAAATCATATAAAATTATCAAAAACATAATATGAGCAATGTTTTAAAATGTTTCTGAAATGACGATGTAAAGTTCTATATTAACCCTTAAAACCGCTAAGCGTTGTGTTAACAACAGAACATTCTTTTGCAACGATAATCTTAACTTGAAACTCCGACAAAGTATGATTAAATGTTATATATGGTCTGTTCTACTATATGGCTGCGAAACCTGGACTCTGAAAGTGAATGTTATGAACCGGTTGGAAGCGTTCGAGATGTGAATATACCGCAAAATGCTCCGTATACCGTGGACCGATAGGGTCAGTAATGCAGACGTACTGCAGAGAGCCAGAGCCAATAGAGAGCTGTTGTCGAATGTAAAAATTAAGGTTTCATTTTTGGGTCATGTGCTAAGTGGAGAAAAATACCACCTCCTTCGACTGATATTAATGGGTAAAGTGGAGGGACGTCGGGGAGTTGGTAGTAGGCAGCTGTCCTGGGTGCAGAACATCAAAGAGTGGACAGGAATAACAAGAGTTCAGAACCTGTTCCAAGTGGCGCAGGATAGAAATGGCGCAGTGATCGCCAACGTTGGGGGGACCTGACACGGCACCGAAAGAAGAAGCAGTTCGCTGCAAACGAATTCGCGCTTTGTTGTGAATTCGCTGTTTATTGTGAAATTCGCTGTTTGTTGTGAAATTCGCTGTTTGTTGTGAAATTCGCTGTTTGATGTGAAATTCGCGTTTTGTTTGATCAGGGCTTTATGGAATTATCAGCACATGATTCGGATGATTTTCAAACGTATTTTTTTAAGATTTCAACGTGATTTTGATTCAGTATTAATTATTTTATGTTTTGATTAATAAAATAGCAAGGGTTGCGTGTTTTATAAGAAGAGTTATCGAGAGAGTTGGAATTTATTATCCAAGACCTACTAGTTGGTCGGTACCGCTTACTTTGACTACAGACAACTACTGGACACTGCCCACTACTAGGGACACAATCCTATCACAAAAACACTCACATATTTATACTTATGTCAATAATCGGGTTGTAAAAACATATACATATATACTAACATAAAAATAAAAATTAAAAATATATAAAAAAGCGACGTTGCTGTAAATATCCATTTCGATTGTGTCATTTTCATTTATTATAATAATAAAAAAAGTCTTTATAAATTTTTGTTGTTTTTTCTTGAATATCTTGATGGAAGCTCATTTTATATAATGATTAAATAAAACTATATAAAATGTAAAAAAAATAACAACTTTGTTATGAATATCAAAATTGAATATAATTAAATAAAAATACGTTTTTAACTACTTCCACTTTTGTCTTTATTTCTACAGCGATCGGTTTCGCCAGGCTCGCTGGCATCGACAGACTGACAGACAGACGACAGACTTTATTTACTAATTTATAATAGTAAACACGATTGTTTATTGGTTTTACTTGAATTTAATTTATATAAATTATTATATAAATTATGTAATAATTATAATAATGCCTACTGGTGGCGATGAGGTCCGCAACCCATCACACCGCATCTCCCGCAGGGGCGAACAGAGAAGGGTGGAGTGCCGCATCGGTACATGGAATATAAGGGGAGGTATGGAAGGAAAGTTGAATGAGATGTGTGCAGAAATGGATAATAAGTGTTTAGATGTTTTATGTGTGACTGAATGTATGATGAAAGAGTGTGGTTCCTTGGAGCATGCGGATAAGCTTGTTCTGTGGTCGGGTGTGCCGAATGACCACAGAGCATGCCAAGGCGTGGCGGCGGTGCTAGCTCCAAGGATGGTAGAATGTATGAAAGGTTATAAATGTGTTAGCCCAAGACTCATGTGGATTCGCTTCAAGATCGGGTTAACAAGAGTTTTCCTTTTAATTGGATACGCCCCTGGTAACAACGAAAATGAGGCGAGTAAAGATGAGTTTTGGGACAAAGTGAGAGAGACATTGGTGTGTAAGAGTGAAAACGAAAGATTGATAATAGCAGGTGATATGAACGGTTGGGTGGGAATCCGTAGGAGTGGGTACGAGGAATGTCTGGGTACGTTTGGTGATAGACGAATAAATGATAATGGAAGGAGACTGCTTGAATTGTGTATAGAATGGGGTCTCTTTGTATCAAATACCATCTTCGATCATAAGAGAATCCATCTCTATACTTGGGAAAGAGGATTTGAAAGGTCCATTATAGATTACGTCATTGTAGACTCTAGATTACGGGCGGATACTGTTGATTCAAGGGTCTTCAGGGGAGCCGAACTGGAAACGGATCATTTTTTAGTAGTGGCAAAAGTGATCTTATTCCGGGGATGGCGAACCAGAAGAAGCAAAACAGTAGCCGCACCGACTAGAGTCAAAGTTGAAAAACTGCAAAACAATGACGTAAGAAATAATTTCGTAAGAAAAGTGAAAGATAGATTGAGTGAGCGGGATGTAAGTGAGTTGAGTATTGACGAGACCTGGAAATACTTGAAGGAGAGTTTGTGTGAATCAGCGAAAGAATCGTGTGGTGTGTGTGTACAAGGAAGAAGGAAAGGGGATGCATGGTGGAATGATGACGTAAAGATTGCTGTTAAAGAGAAGAAAGATGCTTGGTTGAATATGTTGTCGATAAATAAGAATGACAGAGTTAAGTATGAAAGAGCAAAAGATTTGTATAAGGTATGCAAGAAGAGAGTGAAGTCGGTAGTGAAAGCGCGGAAAGAAAAGCTGAAGGAGGAAGAAGGGCTCAAAATGACAAACAACTTCCAAGCAAATTTAAAAATGTTTTGGAAAGAAGTTAAAAAGCCCGAAATCCTCCTGATAGTGGATGTGTGAAAGCAATTTTAGACAACGAGGGAAGAATGTTAACGGAGAGTAAGATCATACAAGAAAGATGGATGGAATATTTTAAGGAGATGTATGGTGGTGATACAAGCGTGATCGAAAATATGACAGCTAGTGCGAGTGCGGGACCTATGAATGATAATATTGAAAAAATAAGTACGAATGAGATGAAAAGATCCGTGAGTGCAATGAAAAGTGGAAAAGCTGTTGGGTTTGATTGTATTGCCATAGACTTTATTAAAAGCGGTGGCGAAGTGGTTTCTACATGGTTATGTAAGTTATTTAACCAGTGCTTGGAGGAGGGATATACGCCGCTAGACTGGAGGAGAGCAGTAATTATGCCCCTGTACAAAGGAAAAGGATCGCGTATGGAATGTGGAAACCACAGAGCTATTAGTCTTTTGAGTGTCGTTGGTAAAGTCTATGGCAGAATTTTAATAGAAAGAGTAAGAAAATTGACGAGTGACAAAGTTTGGGATGTGCAAGGTGCCTTTATGAATGGCAGAGGATGTATGGATCAAATTTTTGGACTTCGTACATTGACAGAGAAGTTTCTGGCCAAAAATCGCAAACTTTTCTGTGCATTTGTCGACTTACAAAAAGCATATGATTACGTTAATAGAGAAAAGTTGTGGAAAATATTGTCTGAATATGGAATAAGTACAAAACTGATCACGGCCATTAAGTCACTATACACGGAAAGCACTGCTAGTGTCAGAGTAAATGGAGATCTTACAGCCTGGTTTGATATCAATAAAGGTGTCAAACAAGGTTGCGTAATGTCCCCGTGGTTATTTAATCTGTATATGGACAATTGTATGAGAGAGCTGAAAGGGTTGGATGTAGGTGCCAAAATGAGCGGAGTGTCAGTAAGCTGTCTCTTGTATGCGGATGATGCTGTTCTACTTGCTGACAACGAGTATGAACTACAAGTCCTGGTGAATTGTATGTATGAGGTATGCATGCGAAATGATCTGATGATGAATGTTAATAAGTCCAAGGTAATGATTTTTGAAAAGGACGAAACCACGACAGTCTGCAACATTAGCGTGAATGGTGAAAACTTGAGCAAGTAGTTGAGTTTGTGTATTTAGGTAGTAAGTTTACAAGAGATGGGAGAGTGGAGAGGGATATTGAAAGAAGGGTTGGGGCAGGCAACAAAGTGAATGGTGCACTTAAAGTTGTCATCGCAAACAAAAACCCATCCAAAAAAGCTAGAATGGCAGTGCACAATGGTGTTCTTCTACCGACCCTTATGTATGGAAGCGAAGCATGGAACTGGCAAAGGAAGGATGAAAGTAGAATAAATGCAGTAGAAATGAGATCTCTTAGACGAATGTGTGGATATTCTGTGTATGATAGAGTGTCGAATGAAAATATAAGAAGTGAATGCGGTGCGAATGATGGTGTCAAGAACAAAATAATGAAAGGATCATTAAGATGGTTTGGACATATGGAAAGAATGAATGAAGAAAGAATGGTAAAAAAATGATATGTTAACGATGTAAATGGAACCAGAAATAGAGGAAGACCAAGAAAACGTGGCACGATCAAATAAATCAAATATTGAATGTCGGCCATGTGAGGAGTCAGAGAAATCGACGCGCGTGCATGACACGATGTATGAATGTTGAGGAAGCGAGAGAAATATGTCAGGAAAGAAAGGTGTGGCAGTCCATTCTTTCTGCCTACCCCTTCGGGGAGACGGCGTGATGGTTAGTTAGTTAGTTAGTTAAATTATTATATATTATATAAATTGTGATAAATTTGTTTCGCCTTGCGAGAACATTCTCAAACTGAACCTAATCGCCAAACAGTGTGTCTTTATATAGAATTTTGAAGTCTTAAGGGTGGGGAGAAAGTTTACGAGTATATTGCAAATATTTGAGTTGTTAAATTAAACAAATTTTAGGTTTTTTATCATTAGTTTTAAGAAAAACATTAAATTGTTTTATTTAACAAGTCAAAAAATTGCATTATATACTTTCTCCCCCACTCTTAAGACTTCTAAATTCAATATCAGGACATACTGCTTGGCCCCAAACAAAATCAAATGCCGTTCTCTGGACCATGGCAGGCGAAAAGCAAATCAGAGAACAAGTCGCTAGAGGCAAATGGGTGTGGATCGGTCACACTCTGAGACGGCACCCAGCCTGCATCGCTCAGGGCGCACTAGACTGGTCCCTATAGGAGGAAAGAAGAAGCGAGGCAGACCTAGAGCCACCTGGAAAAGAGCAGCAGGCCTCACTTGGGATGATGTTAAGCATCAGGCATGCGATAGAATCGGGTGGAGAAGGCTCCTTGAGGCCCTATGCACCACGCAGGTGAGACAGGGCAAGAAGAAGAAGAATAAGAATTCTATTTGTTATATATATATTTAGTTTTAGATATCATCGCTTTCGGAAAATTTTTACGATCGCTGCCATATTGTAGTCTTTCGTAGAAAGATTAATTTAAGTTAATTAGACAGACAATTGGACAGGGAGCAGTTGGCAACTGTTAGGGTGGATTGGAGAATAGTCGTCGCTACATGCCAGGGGTTGGAGAGACGGAGAAGACGGTGTCCAGCCGTAGGGACACAATATCTTTGTCCGGAGTGTGACAAAATCTGCCAATCTAAATGGACTACATAGATAATTAATACGAATGAAAACGTCAGTTTTCTAGAAGTTTTATTATATTTTATGGGAATGACATGTTTCGCCCTTCTAAGGCATTATCTGAAGCCTGCGTTCTGCCAGTTAGCACTAATGATCTTGAAACTGTAACATTGTCCAAACAAAGTGCCGAGAAACTACGAGTGACCCAAAGAGCCATGTAAAGAGCCATGTTAGGAATAAGCCTAAGAGACAGTGTCAGAAACGATGCGATGGCAATGAGCAGGTCACGTAGCCAGAAGCTCAGATGAAAAGTGGACAAGAAGACTGCTGACTTGGAGACCGTGGACGGCGAAGAGAATTGCAGGGCGACCGCAACTACGGTGAAAGTATTATCTAAACAGACACGTCGGAATAACCTGGATGCATTCTGCACAGGATAGAATGACATGGAAGCAAACGGAGGAGGCCTTTGTCCAGGAGTGGACGGGAATAGGCTAAGGAAGAAGAAGAAGAAGAAGAAGAAGAAGAAGAAGTCATTATCAAATGTGACGAAATTTCAGCTTGTTGCTGTTTATATACACTAGTAAATGGAGCAGAATATGGTAATTAACGAAAATTGATGTGACTTTATACATTTTTAACAAATAATTATTTAATAGGTCCAGAAATATTGGAAAGTGTTTCTTGGAACTCGTTAAGAAATTTTAGGACAATGATTAAATTTTTAGGGTGATAGGTTAAATGATATCATATAAATAAAAAAATAAGTTATTTGAGGTAGGACGAAATAAAGTGTTTCTAAGAAAAACATCTTCTTACAAATTGTTTTTACATATTTCAAGGTAACTAATGATTATAAGTATATAAAATAAAATAAAAAAAAGTGGTGGCACAGAAGACAGACTTAAATACGTTTGTGTTCATTATGCTCGTTCAGGGCGATGGGCATTATTATTATTGCTATTATAATGCAAGTTTATTAAAAAAAACTACGTTTTAATTGACACAATTGAACTGGACTATTCACGAAGGATAAAAAAATATCTGAAAAAAATTTGATAATCAAGTTTTACCAAGAATTAGCGGAATAATAAATTGAACAAGATTTATAAAAAATACTCGTGCCGTCACTGGCAACATTCGTCAGCAATTTGGAGGTTTTGAAGAGAGACAATTGTAGTAGACAACTGCTAAAGGACGTTAAGGTTCGTAAGATTTCATATCTGTGTCACATTCTGTGGGGAGATTAATACAGTTGGATCCAGCTAATACTAATGGGAACAATTGAGGGGCAGCGTGGTCCTGGTAGAAGGCAAACGTCTTGCCTGTGCCATATAAGAGACTGGACCGGGATGAGAGATGGGGGAAGCTGTTCCGGGTTGCGCAAGATTGAGAAGCCTTCGCCGGAGTGATTGCCAACGTCAGGGGGACCTGATACGGCACGCGATGAAGAAGAATTTACCACTACTTAATTTTGAATATTAATTTCATTAAAAATTGTATTTGTAAGTTATAAACTTTTTCTGTTTCTGCTAAAATAACTTTATAAATCTGTTTCCGTTTCTACTTCCGTCATGACACTTCCGTTGCATCACGTAAGTTATTATTACACTTAAAATTTTATCAATTGGACCCTTCAAGATATCTCTATAATAAATATTTATCATGTATTAAAAACATTAAGCAAAGTGATAAATTTCTATTCCGCAATTCTTGGTGTTCTCAGAAAAATATATAGAAATAAATGATCGAGGAAAGGGTGTGGGATATATGTGCATGGAAACCCCGATATAATTTTGTGTTGGTAACACTGACACAGCGTGCAAAAAAATGTTGTAAATCATAAAAAAAAATATATATAATCACGCTTCTGAAACTCTCATACTATTCAAATTTTTTCTGTGGACACTTCCAAAAAACAAAAAAAATCTAAGGACACACGTATTCCAAAATAACCTGACGAGAGATATTGGATATTATTCAAACAGTATAGTTGAAGTGTTGGACACACTGTATCAAAAGTTTTGAACATACTAAACAACAGTGTTGAGTACTTCACACCTTATTTTGACACCCCTGTCCAAGAGAAGACTCTTATGCCAAGGATATTGGATTTTTCACAGCATTCTGGGTTAAGGGTATTGGACACAGTATATAATTTGCTCTCAGAAGGTATCCTATGATATAATCATTGGGGTGTTAAGAATACCATATACCATGTGTGCAAAGACTTGAGTAGTAAGCTTTTAAATAAATCTGACGTTTTTTATAGTTGTTTGAACAATGATGTAAATATTGTGCATATAAAATAATTAATACGAATGAAAACGTCTGTTTTCTAGAAGTTTTATTATAACTAACTAACTAACTAACCCCCTCGCTTCCTCAACATTCATACATCGAGTCATGCACGCGCGTCGATTTCTCTGACTGCTCACATGGACGACATTGAATATTTGATTTATTTGATCGTGCCACGTTTTCCCCGGTCTTCCTCTATTTCTGGTTCCATTTACATCGTTAACATATAATTTTTTACCATTCTTTCTTCATTCATTCTTTCCATATGTCCAAACCATCATTCGAACCGGATTCACTTCTTATATTTTCATTCGACACTCTATCATACACAGAGTATCCACACATTTGTCTAAGTGATCTAATTTTTACTGCATTTATTCTACTTTCATCCTTCTTTTGCCAGTTCCATGCTTCACTTCCATACATAAGTTTTATTATAATTTGTTAAAATTACGTGTTTCGCCTTTCTAAGGCAACAAAAGAATATGTGTATTGCCTTAGCATGCCAAAACAAGTAATGGCCATAATATTTAATAAAACTTCTAGAAAACAGTTTCATTCGTATTAATTAAGTCAGATGATTAATACGAACGAAAAATACTGTTTTTTAGAAGTTTTATTATAATTAATCGGAGTGATTTGTTTTGCCTTTCTAAGGCATCCAAATGTTTTGTTTTTGTTAATGTCAAAGAAAGGCGAAACATGTCATTACCATAAATTATAATAACACTCTTAGAAAATAGACGTTTTCGTTCGTATTAATTATTTGCAGTTTCACATTATTGTTCAAGAAACAATTAATAAGTCAGATGCTTTTGATTGGATACATTGGTACACACCTATTGGATACATAGAGGACAATATGCTTGACCAGGAACTTATTTGGATCAGATTAATTGCAAATCAGCATTGTAGGACATTGAACAAACATATATTTCGTACTGTAAGTTCAACACCCTTAACCCAAGAATGCCAGGTATCCCAGATCGAAAGAATCAGAGTATGTACTTAACCATGGACCAAGTTTGTTTGGTCCAGGGGTGTGGATGAAGAATGAAGGACTCACGGGAATGCCGGTGGGTTCCACCTGCCCGAAGCGCGTGGTCCGCCAGCTCTCTAGGATGAGCAAGCCAGCGTAGATCTTGCCGACTGTGATTTTGCCAGCATTGAGGCTCTCCACCTTGGGCACCAGCAGGTCCAGGATCTTGCGCGCCTGCAGTGGCCAGATGTGGCTGATGGTCTCTCGCAGCTCCTTGTCCGCTTGGTTCATCTCATCCGCTGGAATTTCAATCGATTTGTTAAATATAATAATATAAACAATATCAAATATCCCATAGTTTCTCTTGTATATTTACGTCGTCAGGTTTTCATCAGAAGACCGCCCAAAAAAATGGCGAGAAAGTTGGACATCTACATCCCAGGAACATACTACGCGAAAAACAGAACACGGTCTAACTAACTAATACATCGATTTTAAATTTTTCAAGGTGGTATGAACTTTATTAGCATGTTTATTGTTTCTTGAACAATGATGTAAAACTCCAATTAAATAATTAATACGAATGAAAACGTCAGTTTTCTAGAAGTTTTATTATATTTAATGGGAATGATATGTTTAGTTCTTCTAAGGCATTATCAAATGTTTGAGTGTGACAATGAATGTGACATTTGATAATGCCTTAAAGGGCGAAATACTCGTATGTCATTCCCATAAAATATAATAAAACTTCTAGAAAACGTATTAATTATTTATTAACATGTCTGTGTGCGATTTAAACTGAGTGTTTGAAAGAGTGCCTGTCTTGTGGTACCACGGGCTATCTTAATAGCATCCCGACATTCGCCTTACAACTGAGAGAAATGTGGGGTTTACAAACCATGCAGGACAAAGTCCAAAAACACGAGACCACACTAGTGGAGGCAATGGACTCAGACTGCTGTACCAGCATATTGCAATGGTGAAATACATTATATGGACAATCAAAACACCTGACACAATAGATTCTCAGCCTAACGAAGCCGATGACCGAAGGGGATCGTGTGCAAAATAATTATGATGAATCAGGGCCCGGGTCCATACACAAAGGTTACTAGAGGTTGTCCGACAGAGTAGGAACAAAATAAGCAAAATATATAAAAGCCGTACAGCCAACCACTCTAGATGTCAGTCATTATTACGATTTCTAACCGACACGAGTCTACGTTATTAAGTCTACGTCACGAGGGATCTCGGACTCCCTCCCACTGGTATACGAAGCCACTCAACTACGTCACGTAGCTTATAGTCAGTCTTCGTTTCAGCTGACCGACACTACGCCCAGCGTAAAACATCATCCTCAGCTGCTCGCCATACTGACTCCGCCCCGCTGCCATCGACAACCACATCATCCCCAAAGAAGGTTAATGATATAGGCCAGTTTCAAGATTATTATGATGATAGGGTATGGGTTGTATTGTGGGTCTTGCCTGATCTATTCTTGATCCTAAGGTTATCTTGGATGAGGGTGAAAATTGTAAATGTTATATTTGGAAGTGTCCAGGCACTGTCAGGATGACTCTCGAGAGATCTTATAGATTATTTGGTAAAGTGGGATGCTCGTTGTCTGATGATGGTAAAAGCTGATCATAAAAACATCAGTCAGCTGCCACAATTCTTCTTTGTTAAAGACAAAATATGTTGAAGAAGGATAAGGATAGTCTTCAAAGCGCTAAATGGAATGGCTCCAAATTATATATCCGAACTCTGTATAACGGACAGTATAAATACAAGGAAATCCACACATCGCTCGGCGAACTCCTCGGCAATAAGAAGATTAATTGAGCCAAAGCGTTGCCCTAGTACAAATTTCGGGGATCGAGCGTTTGCGGTAGCCGGTCCATCAGCTTGGAACAATTTTCCTTCACACCTTAGATGCATAAATGATCCGACAGACTTCAGATCGAAGCTAAAAATCCATCTTTTTCATATTTCATATCCAATTTAAAACCTACATATTTTGTTACATTATACTTTCTAATTGATCGCGAATATAAATCAGATGCAGCGTTCACATTTAGATTTAAAACACGTCTTAATGCGCCTTTGAGGTGATTACATCACGAAAACGGTGCTTTAAAAGTTAGTATATCATTATTATTATTATTATTAAGGATGTATGTAGCCAAGTTTCAAGATTATTGTAATAATAGAATTTGGGTTGTATTGTTGGTCTTGCCTGATCTCATCTTGATGCTGAGGTTTTCCCGGATAAGGGCGAAGAGGGTGGTGGTGAAGTTGACTTTTCCCTCATCGTCCAGTGGCATGTTCATGCGGATGAGTTTCTTGTAGGCCAACCGGTTGGGGCACTTGTTTCCGAAGCCAAGCGGTGGGTCCATATTCTTCAGCATGTCATACATCTCCGAGTAGTGGATCTTTCCCCTGTTGATCATATATCAAAAGTTAATCTATATAATAACGTATGTTTGTCTTTGATTTTCTCGAAAATTACTGAACCGATTTCGCTGATATTAACAGAGTTTGCTCTTATTAGTACCAGCAAGGTTTTAAAAATAATTTAAAAGAAATCCAGCACGTATAACGGTTGCTATTACGCTTTAAAATATTTTTCCTTCTAATTTCATTTATAAAAATTCTCCGGAACATAGGGGTTCTCAATAGAGCCCCAAATCAGCTTATAAATATACGTTGCTGTAAATCCTTACTTCCTCAGTTCAAGGGGGGTTTATCCTAGCATACTCAAGAGCCAACGCCTTGGATAGAGCTAACGCCATTATTAATTTATAGTGTTAACGTCTTGAGTATACTCGTACATATAGAAAATTAGTTTAAATAATTTGTAATATAAAGTGAAGCCGAATAAAGAGAAAAAGAAGGTATTATTATTATTATTATTTTGTTGAATCGCTCTTTACATCATGGCAGCATGAGCCAAATCGATGTAAAGGGTATTATAGCTATCATAGTGATTCTCGTGAAATGTGATAGGTAGATAATCTATCGCCATTTTATTGTCACGTGAATTCTACACCAGACCAAAGGCAGTGTGACAATCACACTTCTCTCGCCGGGAATCGAACCCGGAACCTTCGGGGTCGCAGTCACTTACCACTAAGCCACGAAGGTCGTATTGTGGAAGAAGTGAAACTAGAAGATTTGGGTTCTTTGAATTCAAAGGAAATAAGACGATAGAACAACTCACGTGGCGTTGGGGTCATACTCCGCCCATATCCTCACGAACTCGTCGAGGTGATGAGCCCCCAGGATGGAAGAGTCGCGCGTGAGATAGTCGAAGTTATCCATGATGACGGCCACGAACAAGTTCAGCATCTGCAAGGGAACGCAATCGTTAAGTTTTTGGGGGATGTGTTCCTTCTTATCCTATATTCCTCTTAGTTTAGGTCGTATGACCTGTTTGTAACGGTGGGCTGTCCTGGGATGATGATGTCCAGCCATCTCTCCATCTCTTCGGCGGCCTTCCTGGTAATCTCTTGCCGCTTGGCTTTTAATCTTAATTTTTTTTTGTCATTCTTGTATTCTCACGTGGTCTCTCTAAAAGCGCCTTCTGTGTCTCACTATGTCTTCAACACCACAGACATACCTTATTGTTTCATTTCTGATCCGATCTCTGAGGGTTTTGCCTGCGATGGAGCGTAGGGTTTGCATTTCTGCTACTCTAAGAAGGTTCTTAGTTCTATTGGTATCGGCTCTGACCTCTATTCCATACGTCATGATGACTTTGCTACATTCATCATTAGATCGTTTGACTTGTATACCTCATACATTCTCGACACCAAGACTTGTAATTCGTCCGCACTATCCGTAACGAGAACGGCATTGACGAATGACAAATAATGTATTTGTTAACGATGATAAGCACTTACAATTGCAAATATATGGTACATAATAATAACACCAATCTAAAGAGTAATGTGAATTTAATCAAAGTACTATAAAAATTATGATAACTTACCAGAAAAGAGCAGAAGAAGATGAAGCTGACGAAATAGGCGTACGCCAGGGTCGAACCGCACGTCTCGTTGGCGGGCTTGCTTGCTCTTTCGTCGCATTTGGCCTTTATGCAAGACTGCATTATGCTGGGCCACGATTCCCCTGTTGCGCACCTGCACACGCAATCACGTGATATAGCAACTGTCCGACTACAGGCCAGCACTAGGCCAACAAAATGACTAATTACGCAAAAATTTGTTTTTGTTGGAGTCATTTTTTGAGAATTAATATATTTTTTTAAATATTTTGAGCAGTTTAAACGATACAAAAATACATAATAAATAATTTAGTCACTTGTTATTTAATATTAAGTAATAAATTCAATTTTTTTTTATTAATAAAATGAATTTTTCTAGAAGTTTTAACATTTTTTATGAGAATAACATGTTTCGCCATTCTAAGGCATTATCATATTTGATAATGCTTTAAAGGGCGAAACATGTCATTCCCATAAAATATAATAAAACTTCTAGAAAACTGACGTTTTCATTAGTATTAATTATTTAATATGAAGTTTTACATCATTGTTCAAGAAATAATGTAAAATTAATTTAATTTTTTTGCAGTAATACATATTTAATTATTTTTTATTTATTACACATTTCAGTTAAACTCCATATTAAAAATTAAATATTAATGAAAACGTATGTTTTCTAGACGACTTTTCATTGAAAGTATAAAACAATATTAAATAAAAACATGTATTTGTTAATAAAATCTTTGAAACAATATAAAATGACGAAATTGCTTTTTTTTTTGTTAGACAGCATGACTTTGTCTAAATAAAGGCAAAATATCATTATGAAGATCGAACATTTATCTAAAATATTAGATTACGTTCGTTTTATTTTGTTTAATTATATCTACAAAACTACAAATGATTTTACATTCTCAAGAAACGACTTCAACCAAGCGTAAACGCGTAATTTGGCCCTTTATTTCAAATGAATCTAAAGCATTCTTTTTTGATATGTTCTTTTTTTAAATGTTGTTTCTTTACTTCAAAAATGATTCGATTTTTACTAGTACTTGCTCATATATGTATATGTTTACGAACAAAAATTATTAAATGATTTAACAATATAAATAAACTATTTATTCTTAATGGTTCTAAACTATATTAAATTGATTTTGGCATTATAAGTACTAATAAAAATAATTTAATTAATTTTAATTTCAAAATAGAACTTAAATTTAATTCATATCATATTTGCACAGTTAAAATATATTATAAATATAGACTATGGATTTTGGCATTTATAACTATGATTACATTTTATGACTTTTTTAAAATTATAAATAAAGATCGAACGCACGTCTCCATGATTATAAGACAAGCATATTAGATACAGCATACTAAAATTATTTTTATCCGAATTTAAAAATAATATATATAATGTAATTCTAATAAATTAACTTATTTTTCTGTTATTAATGAGAAGTGAATCAATGAATTATTTAAAATGATTTTAATTATTTAAATATAATTATATTTTTATTAGATATTGTATTAAAAGTTATTAAACTATGCAAACATGATATAAATCAAAGTAATTGAACCAAGAAAATAAAAGTTAAAGAAATAAAAAAAATCTATTTAACATCGTCATTGCTTACCCTCTTTAAGAGACTACAGCGTGACGTTTAATAATACTAATAATAATAATAATTATAATGATAATTATAAAACATTTCAATATTTGAACTGCGAATCATCAAACTCCATCTGTTGTTAAAAACGTAAGCTCATTTTACCATAAGACACGTACAAATGGAGTTATCTGATTGGCAGATCTTTTGATATCGTAAGAATTAAAATAAAAAACATATTGTAATCAGAAGATAGAAAAATTAGAACAGTAATTCAAAAAACGTTCCATATACAAATCTTCGTTTATTTAATTCAAATGAATGTTTTTAATATTACTTTTATAGTACGTACTTAAAATATTATAATGATTTTAATGATAAATCTAGGCAGTCTCAATAAATTATTTAATTTAAACAGAAATAATACGGAATTAATTTAATAAATATATATTAAAAAAGGTTTAGAAGCCCTGTTTTGATAATCTTCGATTTACAATATGTTGATTTAAATAATTTTTACATACTGTCAAAGCTATTTCGAACTGTTGTGATAAGCAAAATAGCAATTATTTAAAATGTGTTTGGCACAATATTTTAGTAAAATTAATTTAAAATACATTTATTTTCTATATTATTAAGAAAATATTATAAATATTTCATGTCCATAATCTTCTAAAATAAATTAATATTTAAAATTTCTTTACTGTTTCATTTGAAAAACAAAGTATTTTTTTTAATATTAGTGAAAATGTTAGTTTCTATATGTTTTATTATATTTAATAGAGAATATTAATTATATATAAATCCTATAGAATATAATCAAACATCTAGAAAACATATGTTTTTTAACAATATTAAAAATTACAATTTAAAATACATTTTTTTTTATAATACTTAATTCTGTTCTTCACAAAAACTTCTTCGTTTCGGACAGTCTCACACTTCTTCAGAGTTATCATTTTTATACTGAAGAAACAAGTTTGTGAAGAACGAAATTAAGTATTATAAAAAAACAATGTACCTACGAGTATTTCAAAAGTTTTTTAAATTGTAATTTTTAATATTGTTAAAAAAATATACGTTTTCTAGAAGCTTGATTTTATTCTATAGGATTTATATATAATTAATATTCTCTATAAAATATAATAATTAGAGTTAAATTTAGTGTTGTGTTAATGTTTTAAAAAGCTATTCAAATGTGTAATCTATTTCGCAAAGTACTGGCGAATATATATGGCATTAGTATTTCGCTTAAAATACAGTTCGAAATATCCTTGTTTGATTATGTAAAGAAACCTTATACATAAATACATTTAATAATTAATAAATAAATGAGGTATTAATCAAACTATTTCTAGTATGATATACAGTACAAAACATCGAGACAAAATGTGACAAGTGCAACATAGAAAGCGAACTAAAGAAGCAAATCTATTTGATAATTACCAGAACCAAACAATCCGACGTCATTATTGAACCTAAGGCGACATCTGTTGTGAATCTTACGAAGTAACCTATGTACTACACCCTCGAACGAAATGCTTTCATCGAAAAATGTCACGTTTATATCACAAGCCTTCATACAATCTTCTAAAATACCTATACTTCACGTTCATCAAAATGCCACTCTATCAGTTAATCTTCAAAATATTTTAATACTAATTTTCCTGCCACTTCTTCTAACCAAGTCAATCATAAGGGAACATAAGCTTAAGAGGCATAGTCAGAAATGATACGGTGAGAGAAAAAACAAAGGTCGCTGACATCATCCACCGGGTAGCGACTCTAAAATGGCAATGGGCAGGTTACGTAGCCAGAAGCTCGGACGAAAAATGCACAAGAAGACCGCTGACTTGGAGACCGTGGACGGCAAAGAGAAGTGCAAGACGAACGGAATAACCTGGATGCAGTCTGCACAAGATAGAGTGACGTGGAAGCAAACAGAGGAAGGTTTTGCCCAGGAATGGACGGGAATAGACTGAAGAAGAAGAAAATATACTTCCAGTCGCATAGTGCGTATGCTGTATGTATATACAAACCGGTTTTCTTCCTGGTTTTTGTTGGGTTTTGTCCCACCTAGAATCCACAAGACTGTATTAACAGTGCGAAATTCTGAGCAATTTGCTATACCCGCCTGGGGTAAACCTGTTATAAAATTCATCATTGTCTTCGTTTGGAAGGCAGGATGACCTGAACAGACATGTCGGATAATCTAGATGCAGTCTACAAGAGACCGAGTGGCGTTGAAGCGAATGGAGGAGGCCTTTGTCCAAGAGTGGATGAAGCAGAAGACATGTATATACGGACAACTAGGAAACTAAATAAAAATAAGCTGTTTCGAAAGGAAGATCCTCCGCAGAATCTTTGGACCCATTAAGGATGGTCAGACGTGGAGAAGGAGATACAACACAGAGCTCTACGATCTATACCAGGACGTCAGCGTGGTCAAGTTTATAAAGATTAACAGACTGCGCTGGCTAGGGCACTTGCACCACATGGGAGATCTGGAGCCCCCCAAAAGAGTGTTGTATGACAATCCAGCAGGGCGAAGAAGCATCGGTAGGCGATGGCTGGATGGTGCCGTGGCAGATTGTCGGGTCCTGGAGCAGCAAGACTGGGAGGTGGCGGCCAGAGACAGGACGGGATGGAGACGTTTCTTGGAGGAAGCCAAGACCCATCAAGGGTTGTAGCACCGGAGAAGAAGAAGAGGAACGAAACTCTTACAGCATACTTCATAAATATACAAATTCATCCACTCGTTCCAGTATTTCACTTATCACTCGAACTTTTCAGATTGTCATGCATTTTGTTCTTGCAACTTAAATGGATATTTAAGACACATCTTTTTGACTTCTATGAGACAAAACATGAATACAATTGTAGATTTTTTAATATTATTATTCTTATTACGTATTCTATGACATTTTTCGATGAATGCATTATATATTAATTATCAATGGTCCAGATTTGAACTAATGCACAACGTTTTAAAAATTTCGTAGTACCTATAACGTAATAGGATTATTTATTATTTTTTTTTCTTTGTAAGTGTTCAGAGTTTTTATATCTGTTAGTAATTTTTATATTTCTTTTACATATAGATAAGCTAATATTAATCATTTTTAGGTCAAAACAACGCTGATTGCATTTCAATCTTACTATCTTAATAATAAATAATATTACAATATAAGAAATCTATAGTATTCATTTGATATTTTTGCTGTTAGCTGTTTAAATCATATTAATACTATTAGGAGTATTGTGGGGAGTTATAATGCACTTTTAAATTGAGTAAAAAAAAATAAACACTTTTAAAATTCTTAATGTAATAATTAAATAAAACTATGTTTTTTTAACGACTAGCGACTGTTTTCACCAGGCTCGCTGGCATCGACAGACTCTGTCGTATGTTGATGCCAGCGAGCCTGGCGAAACCAGTCGCTGTAGAAATAAAGTGGAAGTAAAAAACATCGTTTTATTTAATTATTATTTAAGATGAACTTCCACCAAGAGATTTTAGTAAAATCATTTGATAAAAAAAAATCTTAATGTGACAAGCATGGCATCAGGGATCAGGCATGCGATAGAGTCGGGTGGAGAAGGTTCCTTGGGGCCCTATGCACCACGGAGGTGTGACAGGACAAAAAGAAGAAGAAGAATAATGTGACAAGCAAATAAATCTTTGAACTCATGACGTTACAGTCTATATTGTGTTGAATTAATTTTGTTTGATACGAGTTTTTAATTGTGTAATGTAAGGCACCAAGAGATGGCGCTCGAATCGATTTAAATTACAGATGTCAACGTCAGTAGATCGTCATGACATTATTGCACGTGTTTTCATGCAAAAATTGAAATCGTTAACGTTTTTATTATTATTAAACATAATGTATTTGAATAGTATAAATGAATTGATATTGAACTTTAATTGATATTTTTAATTCATATATTGTGTATGCATCCATGGAAAGACAGATACTTGGTGTGAGCTTGCGTGACCGCATAAGGAATGAAGAAATCAGACGCCGCACCAGGGTTGCTGACGTCATGGACCGAGTGGCAAAATTGAAATGGCAATGGGCTGGACACTTGGCTAGACAGGGTGGCAACAGATGGGCACCCAGGATACTCAGTTGGAGACCATGGGCAAATAGGCGAAGTGTCGGAAGGCCACCGATGAGATGGACCGATGATATTGTCAAAAGGGTTGGAAAATCTTAGATACAAAGGGGGCAGGATAGAGACGAGTGGAGGAAATTGGAAGAGGCCTATATCCAGCAGTGGAGGGAAGAAGGCTAGCAAAGAAAAATAAGAAGTATGCATATACTCAAATATAGCAATAGCGAAGCTAAAAAAACATTTTTAAAACGTTATCTAACAAGACAATATATTAAAGCTTTGAACACTTTCAAATCTAATACATAAATGTTGCCATTTAGAAATATAAATTTTATATTAGCAAACGTATTGATTGTTCAAATCTGGAACTGGAAATAAAAATAAATATTTTCCTAGTATTAATACTCCAAAATTTAAAACTATAGTTGACCTATTTTTTTAAACCTACAAATTAAAATATAACCTATGATAAATGTTGTTTTTTCTTTCTATCTATTATACATTAAAAAAACTTTAATTGATTTACATTCATTCACACGTTGGATACATTGAGTTTAAAATACACAGGGTAAAAAATACACAGTTTGTTGGAAACACAGCGTACGAAATACACGAGGTAAAAAAACACAGTGTTAGTTCGAACACAAAACTGTGACATAAATCATTGTGAACGGTGTGTATTTAAACACAGTGTACGAAGGGTATTGTGTATAGGAAAACCTGAAATGAGTACAATGTATTATGTATCAAGTATAATGTTTAATAAGTATGGGAAACACAGTGTATATTATACAAAACAGAGTGTAAAGAAATTAATTCTACATAAAATAAAAGACTCACGAAATATGTATTTTACCTATGAAACACATTGTATTGAAAACACAGTGTACGAAATAAACACTGCGTATAACGTTAAATGTATGTAATACTCAGAATGTCACGGTATATGAAATTGTATCTAATTTACAGTGGTTGTAATGTATAATGTAAATAAACTACCACGTGTAAGTAAAACTCAGTGTTTGTAAACTACAATGTATTTTTTACACAGTGTATGTAATGCACAGTGTATTTAATACACTGTGTATGTAATACACAGTGTATATAATACACACTGTATGTACTAAATAGTGTTTTTAAAATACACAGTGAATTGAAAACCTTCTGTATAAAATTATCTAAATTTATGATACTATATTATTTTCTTAAAATAAAATACCCCATGTATGTAATACACAGTGTATTTATTACACAGTGTATGTAATGCACAATGTATATAAAATACACAGTGAATGGAAAACCTTGTGTATACAATGATCTAAATTTATTTTTCTATATTATTTTTCTGAAAAAAAATTCGCCGTGTATGTAATACTCAGTGTTTGTAAAACACAGTGTATGTAATTCACAGTGTATATAAAATACACAGTGAATGGAAAACCTTGTGTATAAAATGATTTAAATTTATTGTATTATATTATTTTATGATGAGTTACATTTAAAAAAACAGCACACACTCACACACACATTAACTATGAATAAGTATAAATTTAATCTTTCGAAATGTCTAAGCGTCTTTATTTACCTAAAATACTATTGAACTCTGCAAAATAACACTGAACACCAATTAGGAAATAAAATATCAAATTTAGAGGCAAAGCTGACTTATGGCGAAGATGTGGAGAGTGATTTGGCACTTTAAGACGCCCCTCTGCTTAGATAAGCGAAATCACAAATCCAATTCAAAGTTAATAACCCACACGTGCCGTCTTTCCATCGAAATGAATTCACTTTTCAAAAATAACAACGAAAAACTGCGAAAATATAATAGGAATATAATTTTATATCATAAATTGAACGTTTCACATACCAGTTTCCTTGAACATTGATGTAAAACCTTTAGATCCATTTAATATTGTTGAAAACGTCGGTTTTCAATAAGTTTTATTATATTTGATTGGAATGACATATTTCGCCATGCTATAAAACATTTGATGATGTATTAGCAAAGCGAAATGTGTAACTTTCATAAAATATAATGAAACTTCTATAAAACGAACGATTTCATTAACAAAAAATACCAAGACAATCAAACAATTATATTATACGAGTATATATAAAATGGTTAATAAATAATGAATTATATTGCAGTAAATATATGATTATTTAGAAATTAATTTTGCTAACAAGTGAAACTCCATATAACTTATTTGATATTGATGAAAACGTATGTTTTATAGAAATTGTATTATATTTTAAGAAAATGTAATTTTTCGCTTTGTCAGGGCATTGTTAAATATTGTAATGTCATAGCAATGCGAAACTTGTCATTTCTTTAATATGTAAAAGCTTCTAGAAATTTTACGTTACCCTCAATATTCAACACATATATTATATTATATTTTTAATAATTAATATTGTTTTTTATATTTTAACAAACACGAAAATATCTTTTACCTAACTATGGTGATATTATGAATGTTAGAAACATGTCGAAACTTAATATTGATCTAAAATATACGCTAATGTTTTAATTCTATAAAATATACGTTAATGTGCGTTTTTAATAGTGTGTTATGTTGGATCATCTAATATGTTGAAGTTACAAATATTGTTATCATGATGAAAACGTGAATTCATTTTAAATAGAAAACGCTTCGTGATATTTTTAATAATAGATATTGTTTGGTACGTAAAATTTTCCCTTTCACAATGCGTACCACACCAAAATTCTATTTTATAAGCAACACTTGTTTTTAGTTCAATTTATTGTTTCAAAGTTATAACCAATTGAACGTTTTGCATGTATTAATTCATTTAACCTTTTCTACTACACACTTCAAAATGAGAGATTGAAATATGAAAAACGGAATGTCCATATGATATTGCTCAATTAATAAAAGTGTAAATTAAGAAGCATGCATCTTGCCTGTGATGAATTATGGTTTGGAAACAATGTCCCTGACTATAAATACTGTTCACAAATTGAAATTCGCGCAACGATTCATGGGGCGGCAAATGTTGGGCATAAGTCTGAGTGATAGAATTACAAATACAGAAATCAGACGCCGAACAAAAGTCGCCGATATCATGGATCGGATCGCAAAATTGAAATGGCAATGGACAGGACACGTAGCCAGACAGCCAAGTTCAAGATGGACTCCCAAAATCTTAAAGTGGAGGCCATGGGAAAACAAAAGGGGTGTCGGCCACAGAAGTGATGGGCCGACGATATTGTTGTGGTCGCCGGGAAAAAATGGATTGAAGCAGCACAGGATAGAGAAAAATGGAGACAGATGGAAGAGGCCTACATCCAGCAGTGGAGGGAAGGCTAGGAAGAAGAATAAAAGTTGTAGAAGAATGGTAATAATTGTGATCGAATTCATAACGTTTGAAAAGCCATCAAACGATACGTCTATTGACGTCAAAGGTCTAAGACCGACTGACGTAAAATTCGAATTGGCCGAACAAGACTAATACTTTGTTTCTTTCGCGCTTTCGAAAATGGAATTAGCGAGAGTGAGACGTAATGAGTATGCGTAACCAAATAGTACATTCTTTACACACACGACAGTTGTAAACGATGTATGTATTGGTAATGTGTCTCCGATTTTATATAAAATATATATTTGTTTGCTAATATGAATTTATTGTGTAACTATGAATTATTTCTATCAATGCCGAAATGTATAACGGAGGAAAACCGAACATTATTATAGATAAATTTTTTTTATTCCTATTAATTATTAAATATGGATTTCCACATCATTATTCAAGAAACAATAAATATTTTATTTATTTATTGTTTTTTGAATAATGATGTAAAATTCCACAATTATTATTGATGAAAAGGTCTGTTTTTTAGATGTTTTGTTTTATTAATTTCAGAGTGACATATTTTGGCTGTGGTGGGATAGAACGCTTGGCTTTTGATCAAGGGGACTTGGGTTCGAGCCTGGACACAACCAGATTCCTTCTTCATAATAATGAGCTATTTTCTGCTCACAATGAAGATGGTAAAATAAATTCTAATATCGTTGATTTAAATCTTTGAGTTTAGTCTTTTAAAAAAAAAATGCCCAAGCAATGGGAATTTATAACATAGTATAAAAGGAATGCCGCCATGGAAAGAGCCATGCTTGGATTTAGAAACGAATTTATTCGACAACAAACCAAGGTGACTGAGGTGGCTCTACGGATAGGCGGACTGAAGTGGCGGTGGGCTGGCCATATCTGTCAGAGAACCGACAACCGATGGGGAAGACGGGTTTTGGAGTGGAGACCGCGTACAGGATTCCGTAGAGTTGGACGTCCCCCTGCCCGCTGGACCGATGATCTGAAGAGGATTGCTGGACATGGATGGATGGGAGCGGCAATGGATAGGGGGCGATGGCGGGCTTTGGGAGAGGCCTACATTCAGCAGTGGATGACAGACGGCTGATGATGATAAAAAGGAATCTTCTAGAAATAAACGTTTTAATTTACGTAAAATATATATGCACAACGTCCAATTAATCAAACAAAATGAAAATATTCATTTGTTTCTTGATCAATGATGTAAAACTTCATATTAAATAATTAATACGAATGAAAACGCCTGTTTTATAGAAGTTTTATTATATTTTATGTGAATGACATGTTTCGCTTGGCGAATGACAGCCTTTACACGTCTTTCACATAAATTATAGTAAAATTTCTATAAAACAGACGTTTCCATTCGTATTAATTATTCTAATAAGAATATACGAGTATTATAATGGTGTGGTGTGGTGTTGGCACACTGTGGTAGGGAAAATACCAAGAAAGAAAGCCCCCGGCTTACCTGAAAAGCAGCATCAGACCTTGTACGAAGTTCCTAAAGTTGTTGTGACGGGTAATCGAGGATTCCGGCTCCTCCACGTCGATGTTCCCAAACACCTGATCAATGTCGAGCAAATGTACATTCGTGTCGCTGACCATATACCATACCCCTAGTTTTTTTTTATCAACATAATACCTAGCTATATATACACAACAAACACATTAACAAAATGTTTAAATAAATCTTGCACGATACCATGGGTGGTCTTGTTTGTGTCGGTGGGTGATGTGCTAGCCCTGATGTTTTATTTCACGTCACATTGTCTATGGTGCGAGTTTTTTAAAATGAAAAAGACAAAGTACCAAGGGTAGAATGCTTGGTTCCTGATCCAGGGGACATAGGTTCAAGCCTGGATCTATTGATTTTTCTCGTCATCTTTCGAAGGTTTTATACCTTCATCATCGAGAGAACGATATAAACTTATAAACTTATAAACTTATAAACTTATAAACATATAAACTTATAAACTTATAAACTTATAAACTTATAAACTTATAAACTTATAAACTTATAAACATATAAACTTATAAACTTATAAACTTATAAACTTATAAACTTATAAACTTATCAACTTATCAACTTATAAACTTATAAACTTATAAACTTATAAACTTATAAACTTATAAACTTATAAACTTATAAACTTATAAACTTATAAACTTATAAACTTATAAACTTATAAACTTATAAACTTATAAACTTATAAACTTATAAACTTATAAACTGATTAAAAGTTTATAAGTTTGTAAAACCTTCCTAAACATGACGAGAAAAATAAACTAAAAAGTAGACAAAAATGAGTTTTTATTCATAAAAATATTGTCAAAAAGTTACATTATCACACTCTAGTTTTCGAATTAAGGTGAAATGGGTTCTAAATATATTCTATGTAATTATATTTTTATAGTAAAATAAAAACTGATAAAAATATATTTTGATTTTGAATGTCTTTCTGATCTGATATATAAAGAAAATTGTTTCTGCGCAAAATAGACAATGTTTTTAAATATGATATTGTAACATAAATTTAACGATATATTTTCTAATATGTGAATTCATACTAATTGCTTATTTTTTTTAATTGTGATAATTAAAGTGATTTTTTTATGTGAAATTATGTTGGATGTAATCACTTTTAAGACATTTCAAAAATCTGTTGTGTCATGTAAGCGAAAAGAGTAATTCAAAATAAACATCATGGAAATGTTGCACAGTTTTTGATTTGAAATTGGAACATGAAATTAAATTAATTGTTGTTCTAAATTTAAAGTACTTTCTTCCCGAAATGACGATTTTTTTTTATCAAACACGTTTTAATTGTAAAAAGCATTTAAAAAAATATAATTTCTTAATGTCACAAGACACTGAGGACGATAGCAGGCAAGACACTGAGAGATCGCGTGAGGAACACCAGAATAAGTGAGATATGTGAAGTTGAGGATATTATAAGATGGAGCAGACAGCGAAAAAGGGACTGATACGGTCATGTTAAAATAATGGACACCACCAGACTCCCATATATTTTATTGCATCATGGGACTCGTCCTCGTGGAAGACCTCCTAAAATATGGAAGGACAGTTGGGAGTCTACCTCTCGGGATCACCAGGATACACACCTGCAGCGAAACTTGGACTTGGATCTTCTGGCTTACAGAGGTTCAGCTCTAATGGCTATTCCTTTTACGTCTGTAGGAAACATTGTTGGAATGTGATTTGGTAGTTGTTTTATGATGGGGCTAAATGTATGGCCCGGAGTGTCCCTCCGAAAGAGAGCGAGGGGAGATTAAGGGCTTATGATAAAGTCTTACATTATTATCAAGGAATGAATGAAATACCAGCTAGGTTTGGGATTGTATTTATAAAAAAGTCCAAAAATATGATATCATACCAGAAAAATGCGTTTTGTATTAAACTGTGTTCCATAAAAATATATATCGTTAATTATGGGAAGTTTCTATAACAAAAAATGATAGATGTATGCGTAAATTGTACCTGAAAATAGATTAAAGTTTCTGTGTCAAATAAAATGTTCCATTTGTATCAATGTGACTCATATCAATTCAACGCGTCGACTCATGTAGAGATGTGTTGGATTCTTGTATCATTAGTGTGGGTACTTGGTCTACTGAGTGTCACGACACATATCTACTTAAATACTTGATGCCTATACAACATACCATTAGACTACACACCAATAAGGGAGGGGGGAACAAAACATAAATGAAACCAACGGTGGTGAACCAAAGCGGGTGGCGGGTGCTCTGAGACGTCTGGGTCCCAGCTCTCTAGTTCCCGGGACTCCAGGTGCTGGCTCTCTAGGTACCACGTTTCTAGATTGTAAGTATCTAGGTACCTGGTATCCAAGTACCAAGTATTTAGGTACCGGTTATTTAACCACCAAGTATTTAATACCGGGTATCTAAGTACCGGGTATCTAGGTACCGGGTAACTAAGTACCGGGTATCTGGGTACTGGGTATAAAAGTACTGGGTAAATAAATACCGGGTTTCTAGGTACCAGGTATCTAAGTACTAAGTACCGGGTATCTAGGTACATGGTATCCAAGTACTAAGAATCGGGTATTTAGGTACATAGTATCTAAGTACTAAGTACCAGGTATATATGATAGATACTGGGTATCTAGGTACCAGGTATCTAAGTACTAAGTACCGGATATCTAGGTACATGGTATCCAAGTACTTTTTTTTTTTTTTTACTTGGGTTGTTTCTATTTTTGTTGCCCTGCATTTTATTTGTCAGGGCGGTGTGGACTTGTTTAATTGGCATTTCAGCGAAGTAGTGTATCTTTGGGGTGGCAGAGATTTGCCGAGAAAAAGAAAGAAAGAGTTTAGAGGGGAGAGAAGAAAAATTAAAGAAGAGGAGTTCCTATCTATGGGATTCCATGGACTAGCTAATAAGCATCCCGACATTTGCCTTACAACTGAGGGAACCATGGGGTATCCAAGTACTAAGAATCGGGTATTTAGGTACCTAGTATCAAAGTACTAAGTACCAGGTATATATGATAGATACTGGGTATCTAGGTACCAGGTATCTAAGTACTAAGTACCGGGTATCTAGGTACCTGGTATCTAAGTACTAATAATCGGGTATCTAGTTACCTGGTATCTAAGTACTAAGAATCGGGTATCTAGGTACCTGGTATCAAAGTACTAAGAATCAGGTATCTAGGTACCTGGTATCTAAGTACTAAGTACCGGGTATCTAGGTACCTGGTATCTAAGTACTAAGAATCGGGTATCTAGGTACCTGGTATCTAAGTACTAAGTACCGGGTATCTAGGTACCTGGTATCTAAGTACTAAGAATCGGGTATCTAGGTACCTGGTATCTAAGTACTAAGAATCAGGTATCTAGGTATCTGGTATCTAAGTACTAAGAATCGGGTATCTAGGTACCTGGTATCTAAGTATTAAATACCAGGTATATATGATAGATACTGAGTATCTAGGTACCAGGTATCTAGTACTGTACCAGGAATATAAGTGCCATGTATCTATCATAGATATCGAGTTTGTAGGTACCAGTTATCTAGGTACCGGGTATCTAGGTCCCAGGTATCTAGGTAAAGGGTATCTAGGTAATTGGTATCCTAGATATCGAATACGGGTATCTTGATATCGAATATCCAGCTACCGGATAACTCGGTATCGGGTAGATAAGAATCATATATCTTGGTACCAGGTATTTAGGTACCGAGTCTTTGAGCACCAGTTTATGGGTACCTAGCCACCAGCCTCTGGGTCCCGGTCGCACATCAACGCCCCACGTATTACTCTATCGCCAATCTAACAGCGAGACATTGTGCCAGTGAAATCTGTGGCTTCTTATCATATATGTTACTAAAATGAGGTAAAAAAACAAATTGGTACGTTTAGCTCAGTAGCGTTTTTATAATCCCAAAATTCGCTTTCAATTTCGTTTATTTTCATTTTCAAAACATCGATATTGAACCCTTTTCTTGGCATATGCGTATTGATGATGCATTTTTCGAATTTCTTTCGAACACCAAAACAACAACAACAAACCATCACGCCGTTTCCCCGCAGGGGTAGGCAGAGAGAATGGACCGCCACACTTCTCTATCCTGGCACACCTCTCTAGATTCCTCTACATTCATACATCGAGTCATACACGCACGTCGATTCTTACGGCTTCTGACATGACCAACCTTAAGTATTTGATTAATTTGTTCATGCCATGTTTTCCTCGGTCTACCTCGACTCCTTACTCCATTTACATCGTATACGTATACTTTTTTATCCATTGTTTCTTCACCCATGCGCTCCATATGTCCGAACACCAAAATATTAGGAAATTCCTGGAGAATGTAAGTAGAACGAGAATGTAAGTCGAACACCAAAATATTAGGAAATTCCTGGAAAATGTAAGTAGAAGCTATGTAAGCAGAAGGGACGATGAATACATCGTTAACAAGACCCTGCAACTGGAAGATGGGATGAGAGGACCGGGTCGGCCTCCTACAACGAGGATGTCCATAGTCAGGAACGATCTGAGGATCATCATCAGGATCGGTGAGACTTGGCGGTGCCAGTGTAGTAGAGTCAACACCTAATAACGGGAAAAGACTAGGCGAAAGAAAGAGGAATTTCCTGGAGAAAACGCATCACAAATGGCTATTTGACGGTCGCGATAGATTCCGGCTCCAGAGACCCAGACTTGAAAGTACAGAAAAATGTATTTTCTATAGAGGACTAAAGTCATATAATGAATTGCGAAATGAGGTAAGAGATGCCGGTTCTTTTGCGATCTTTCGTCGAAAATGCTTCAAATGTGTTTTAAATACTAAAATCTAATATTTGTGATATTCCCATTCGCGCTTTTTGAATTGTTAATTAAAATTTAATAAAAAATAAAAAAATGTCGAAGTTCTCACCAGAAACGAAGAATGGAGACAACCTCTCAAAATCTCATTTCGAAGTTAATTTCTTGTGTCGTGCCCTCTCTTTGTTAGAGGTGTGCTGAAGAATCTTTCGAAAGTCAGTAAAACTCAGTATGAAATGAGTTTTATACAGAAACCAAAGTGAAGACAACAAGAGTTTGGTCGTAAACAGAAAATAACTTGATTTGGTAATAAAAAAGACGACGCAATGCCAAGAAAAGGTTTTTTTGATTACTAATTAATCTGATATCGAGGAATATTAGATCGTGTGATGTAATAGTATCTTAAAATCAAACTGGTAATGGATGAAAGGGAGCGAAAAGATAATTTCTGGAAAGGAAACAAACTGTTAACATCTACTCGAACACTTAGTTTAATTAAATAAAAGAACAGAGCAGGCTTATTAAACGTATATACAAAAATCTAAAGAGCTAATCATATAATTTATCTTTCTGCCATTCCAACACTGTAAGTAGGATTATAACAATGGATGGGCAATCTGAGCTCGTGAATACTGTGGACTACTGTTTATATCCAACTACGGTCAAACAAGATGGCCGCCATCGCATTTCACATCAGCAACAAGACAAAATGGTGGCCAGAACGAGATGCGGTCTCATTTGTCTGTCACATTCCCCGTCTCACCGGAATAACAGCAAAAGAGCTCCAAAGAATGTCTGAAAGTTGTTATGGCGGTTCAGGGCCTCAAATGGATCTGAGTGAATGTTCCCAAAGACCTGTGAGGATGACAAAAGCTTTTGCTGTAGTGTCTCTGTATTCAAACCCTCCTCTACTCCTATATAACAAGACTTCTCTAACTCTTTTCGGAAATTTCTTCCGCTGTACCGCATGAACTTCTGGATAACTTAATATTAGTTTCATTGAAATTTTCTACTATTAGACTCTTGAAAATGCTGAGACGTCTGTAGCACACTGTAGCAAAAGCGAAGCTGATACGAAGCGGAAGCGAAACTCTAGCGAATAACGAAACACTGTACATAGTAAACTCCGGAATCGATTGAAAAAATCTGATTAAAAAAAAAAACGAAAATACTGTACATTAGGTATTACATTTTAAAGTGAATATAATGTATGATATAAATTCAGTACAAGCGAAGCTTGATATAAATATGAAACCTTTGGGTTGTTCATACTAATAAAGTTTTTTCGTTTCTGAGCAATAAATGTTCTCAGTTGTTTATAAAGATGGCGCTCGATAACCCAGCATTTTTGGTAATCCGACATCCTCAAAGTCCCGGACGTGCCGGACTAGCGGGAGAGTACTGTATAATATTTTTAAACGGGTCATTGAAAAGCGGACCGAAATCAGTTCGCCTGATGTCCGCAAAAAGTTTCAACGTATCGACAGATTTTCTCAAAAACATGATATACATCTATGTAGAGATATTCGCTATGGTTTCGCTTCTGTTTCGCGCCCGTTTCGCTTTCGCTGCAGTGTTCTATAGGCGTAATACTTTAGAAACTTCTGTTATAAACAATTTTTCTGTGTTTATAATAAATTTTGCAATCTTTGTAATATTCTTTGACAAGTCTGCTGTTTCATAACTTTGCTAAGAGTTATTTTTATACATCGTTAAGTTGCTCTCAAATATTTAAATGAAACCGTATGAAATTAGAATAACTTCATGATATTAAAAACAACTGTTAATCCATCTAAAATAACCGTTGAAGCTTTCGTAAAAAACATGAATTAAATAGCTGATAAAAATATAACTCTGTTATACTGTAACAAAAAACTTTTTACGTTGATGAAATGATTTGAATCGGAATGTAATATTTATTCAACACTATCTAAACACTTCTAAAACCCACCATTATCTATGATATTTAAACTAAAACCTAAAATATTACCTTTTCAACTATTATCATATCGTAAACTACATAAATTTATGATATAAAATACTTTTTTTACCAGTTAAAAAATATCTAAAAATTATCTCCTCAATTTTCACTATGAAACATCTACATTTAAAACTATTTTGTGTTATATCTTGTTATATTATCTAAATATCACTATTTAAAAATAAGTATGATTGTATCAGGGATCCTTCATTCGTAAATAATTCTAAAATTCTAGATTATGGATAAAAATACACATATCTTCATAATATGCTGGAAAAAATTATGTTAGGACATTATAATAAAAACAATCAAAATCAATTATATTTATATAAGACAATATATTTTTTAAATACTATTTTATTTTAAAGTAAAACAGTGGGTTAAAAAACATTTTTTTTAAATATGAAAATAATTACGCGCGTTTAAACGTGTAATAAAAAAAAATAATCTCTGAAATAAAAAAAATTTGATTATGATAAAAACAAATTGTTTAACAATTCGTAAAGAATAGTTATACATTATTTGTTTTAAGGATACAGCGTTTTTCTGCTGTCGGTTAAGACCGGAATATTTAAATTTAGCAAAAGTGGCGTAGTTTGTATAATTAAAATTGGCGTAGGTGAGAGTAGTGATGTCAGGAGTTCCACTAAAGAACACCAAGGAGTTTGTCTACCTCGGGAGCAAAATAACATGGGACGGTCGGTCTAAGAGCGAGGTCGACAGCCGTATACATCAGGCTAGGCTTGCATTTTATAAAAAGTCGAAAATAATAGAATCGAATAATATAGACCTAAAACTGAGAATACTCCCCATCAAGACCTATATATGTAGTATCTTGATGTACGGCTGCGAGACATGGTGCCTATCCGAAAGAGTTAAGCGGAGACTAGAGGCTTTTGAGGTGTGGTCCTATAGAAGACTATTAGGAATTTCCTGGAGAGACCACATCACAAATGAGTAGGTTCTCCAAAGAATCGAAAGAGGAAGGCACCTGCTCAGGACCTTGTCCGAAAGGCGTGCAAGATAGATCGGCCATGTAATACGACAAGAAGGCCTCTTGCATGCCATAATGGAGGGTATGACCAAAGGGACAAACTCTAGGGGACGCCCACGCCGAGAGTACCTGGAGGACCTGTTGGTAGACGTGCGCTGCTCATCATATGCAGATTTCAAAAGAGCCGCACAAGACAGTGAAGAATGGAAGAGAAAAATAGAGGAAATTGCTGCAAACCAATCCCAGGATTGAAACCAGAGAAGAGAGGTACACAAAGATGATAATAAAAGCAGTCATATTATTGTAATTATTTGATTTGGTGTAATGATGTAAAGAGCGATTCAACAAAATAATAATTATAATAAAAATACCGACCGCCACTTTTTACGTTACATGACATATCAAAACTACGCCATTGGGTGTAAAAATGTACATGAAATTAATTAATGTTTTGATAACCCACTGATTACATGAATAGCTTAAATATTTGTAAATATGGCGTTGAAAAAAGTCTGTAACGCGTACATACCTGCATTCCTATTATAGCGTAAATAAAGAACAGCATGGCTATAAGAAGACAGACGTAAGGCAGCGCCTTGAAGCTCTGGACGAAGGTCCACAGCAGAATGCGTATGGTGTACCCTTGTCTGAGGAGTTTTATGAGGCGGGCGGCGCGGAATAACCTCAGAAATCCGACGTTAAACAACGAATCGTGTGTCTGAAAAATAGAATAATATATAGGCAAACAATAAAATGGTCAGATTAGATACCTAGCATATGTCATGAAAATCAATAGTTTAAACGTTGCATTCAGGAATTATATGTCGCAATATAGATATTAGCATTTTCCGTTTCGAATTTTTGCCCCCCCCCAGAATTTTTGGGGCAGACCGTGTGAGATTTTGAACGTAGTTCTGTTCTACTCACCTGGGGTAGTCTTGTTTTTGAATTCGAGTGCATTTTGGTTTTGAAGGTTTTTGGCATTTAAACACCACGCTTGCCAAACGCGTTGGTGAGTTTATAAGATGGGCCGACGACATTGCTGCCGTGGGGGGGGGGGAAATGTGGCTACGGCTGGCAGGAGATAGAGACGAGTGGAAGGGAAGGGAAAAGGCCTATGTCCAGCAGTGGACCGATAAAGGCTGACGAAGAAGAAGAATAAGAAGATACAGATATTGGTTTCAAATAACCTGCTGCATACAAAATTAATGCTGCGTATACGCGGGACGGCAATAATAACAAACCAGTCTATCATTGCAATGCAATGCAATGCATTGCAATGCCTATATTGCATTGCATAATCAACCTCATGGGACAAGACCTCCTAAAAGATGGAAGGACTGCTGGGAGTCTACCTCACATGAGGAGCAACACTCTGGAGAACAGACCACATAGGTCTACAGGAAGAAGAAGAATAAGAAGAAGTCTATCTTTGACCACCTGGGCAAGACTCTCGCGGATAGAGCGTTAAAGTATTTTGGACACATAACCTATAGAGATCAGGACATTCTTGAAAAGCTCATCATCATGGGCAAAGTGGAGGGAAAGCGAACGTAAGGACGACCACCAAGCCGCCAGTCTGATCAAATCAGGGTGCTGACTGGTCTCTCATTAGCTGCAGCCTGGAGACTAACGGGTGACAGGAGCGCATGGCGTGACATGGTCAATGGTTTATAGGATGAACACGACCCTCAATTACTAGGACTGAGAAGAAAACAAGATACAGATGTGGAAAGCAATGGTAAAATATCACAAGTGGCATCCCAGGAACCAGCAAAAAAAAAAGATACATTTTGCTGCAAATATCCCCTGATCAAAATAGCATAGACACTGAGAGATCGTGTGAGGAACACCAAAATAAGAGAGATATGTGAGGTTGAGGATATTATAAGATGGAGCAGATAGCGAAAAAGGGACTGGTACAGTCATGTTCAAAGAATGGACACCACCAGACTCCCCTATAATGCATCGCAAAATCAGCCTCATGGGACTTGTCTTCGTGGAAGACTTCCTAAAAGATGGAAGGACAGCTGGGAATCTACCTCACAGGAGGAGCAACACTTTGGAGAACAGACCACATAGGTCTACAAGGAAGAAGAAAATAGTATATGGACAGTTTCACTATTCAATCATACCCCAGCATACTTTTCTATCATCTTTCGCGATAATATGAACACATATTAAAGGCACAAAAATCGCATGTCCCTTAATACATTCGATATTTTAAAATTGATTGATTTGATCGTACCATTTTTTTTCTCATTCCTCAGATCATCAACGTACGAGTATACTATTACATTTTTTATTCATTACTTCATTTAAAAAAATCACTATTCTGCAATGATAACATAAATTTGAAACTCCGCCAGAGAATGATCAAATGCTATGTGTGGTCTGTTTTATTGTATGGATGTGAAAATGGACCTTAAAATCAACTGTAGCATGTTCAAAGAATGGACACCACCAAACTCCCCTATATTTCATTGCATAATCAGCCTCATGGGACTTGTCCTCGTGGAAGACCTCCTAAAAGATGGAATGACAGCTGGGAATCTACCTCACAGGAGGAGCAACACTCTTGGGAACAGACCACATAGGTCTACAACAAGGAAGAATAAAGAAGACGAAGAATAAAAATAGATAAAAAAATATATTGTAGGAGGGTACTTACACCAATTTCTTGTATTAAGGCATCTATGATACTCCCCAAAACAGTGACAAAATCAAATGTATTCCATGGGTCTTTGAAAAAGTTCTGAAACACAACAAATGGCGTTAGTATTCGAAAAATAAAATATCCTTATATTCTTCTTATATACCACGCTCAAAACATTTAAATATTAAAAATTCATTTAAATTTAAATACGAGCATAATATTAACCTTTTGAAATGATTCTATTCAGAAAAAAAAAACAGTAATCAATAAATATATATTTTAAAAGTTATAATTAAACGTGGTAATACTGAAAAAAATCAAGGAAGATTTTTTTGCATTAAAAATGAGAAAGATAAAAATGTGAATATAAAATATAAATAAATAATTGTAATTTAGACCCAATATTCACTTTTATATAAAATATATTGAAATAAAATGGAAACAACATAATACTAATTTTATTTCTAAATTGTATTAAGAAGTTCATTGTACAATAAAACTTAAAAATAAAATCATTTTTA
>JAHDVF020000523.1:0-27762 GCA_022606425.2 Lepidostoma basale | reverse complement strand
TTTGAATTCACGTTAAATAATGGAGCCTCTGAAATGTATCTAAAATATGTAAACACCCACTTATTGTGGATTTCTTGTAGCTGTTTTAATACGACTGCCGGTGTGATAACAACAGAAAAAACGGCGCTGTTCAGGTATCCCACAGAATATGTTTAATTAAAGATAAATTAAAGCTACAGTATCAAAATGATTTTGAACGTTTCAAATAAGATAATCCATTATAGATGGCGGTAGTGGGTCGGTTGTATAAGTTAATCTTGAATAGATTCACAAGTGCAACCAAATCTACATAGATGGACAATTGAAACTGACACGTGAAGATAGGTATGAATTTTGAAGTATATATACATCTTCCAAAAATTTGTCATGCATGATCATAATAACAAATGTGGAATGGGGAATGTTGTAATTACATAAAGCGTGCGCTTAACCCAACCAATGACAGGTCATAAGTCCTGTAGACACCTTGATCATCCATATTCAGTTTGCGTCTTCGTCTCTATTGAGATACAATTAAAAATAATCCATTGTATTAACTGAAACACTATGACCCTTCAATATTATTGAATGTTTGAATTTAACCACTGCAATACCGTAAGGCTACTGCAAGCCGCTACGTAGGCGCACCACCAATACCGTAAGGCGACTTTGTATTAAAAATGATTCCAGTAGGAATTTCAACAATTTTTTTTTATGTGGCTAGCGACATCTATACACTATCTTTGCAAGAAAAATTAACCTTCTGACTTTAGTCGATCTTATTGAAATGGGAATTTTCATAAGGGGATAGAAGTCGAGCACTAAGGTTACCACATATGGTGAGATCGATATAAAGGATCCATTTTTTTTATTTATACCCGAATTTCAAGTTTTTTGACCTTTTGACCTTGAATTCACTATATTACCATATTTCAGGACACAATTTCAAATTTGCCCGTTTTTACAAAATAAAAATTTAATAATTTTGTGATAGGCCTAAATTTTTATTTATAATAAAATTGTAAACTCTTAAGATTTAAATTTCAATTGATAATAGACAAGAACTGATACAACATGATGTCATGCGCTATTGAGGTGATTACATCACAAAAACGGCGCATTAGAAGTAAGCATATTATTATTATTATTATTATAACATACTTTGATTTTTTAATGTTTGCTTTCAATAATGTTTTTTTATATAAAAATGAAAAAAAAATACATTTGTTTATACATGTGACAACCCTGAAAGAAAAATCAAAAATACGAAATTTCCATAATGCATCTTGAAAAATGAAAACTTGATATATCATTTTGAAGGTAAACTTTAAACATAATGCATAAAATCCTTACCCTTATTTTTTTTTAATAATTAAAAACATGTGTTATGTGAGTGTTCATAAGCTTAAAACATCACAGTTATAACGGATAATTATATTCAATTTTAAATAAACGAGTGTTTTTTTTTAATATTTAGCTATTGTGACGTGTATGAATGAAGAGGAAGCTCGAGAGGTGTATCAGAGTGGTGTGGCGATCCATCCTCGCTGCGTGTGGAAGAAAAATCGGCACATACACATGCCAGTATTAAATCAATAAACGCAATCAATATTAATTATACACTGTTTTTAATTGCATTACGTAAATCAAAGTATAGGTTATATCTCCTATATTTATCTATATTATAATTATTTTGATGAATCACTTTTTTATCGGGTGGTGGTCTACGGAATAGAACGCTTGACTCCTATTCTAAGGGACTTGGGTTCGAGCTTGGACACGACCAGATTCCTTCTTCATAATAATGAGCTATTTTCTGCTTGAAGATTGTAAAATAAATTCTAATATCATTGATTTAAATCTTTGATGTTAGTCTTTTTAAAAAAATAAAAATAAAAATAAAATTAAAAATACATCATTAGAGGGTGACCCAAATCGATATTAGGGTTATAGCTATCATGTTGATTCTCATGACATAATTATGATATGTCGCAATTTTATTGTCACGTGAATTCTTCGCAAGACAGTGTAACAATCACACTGCCTTAGCCGGAAACCGAACCCGGGACCTTCGGTGTGGCAGTCAAAGTTCTTGCCACTCTGCCGCGAAGGTTGTCAACACGATCATCCATATGGTGGTAGGGTATAATTGAAAGAAAAAAACAGATAACATTGTATTATTTTACATACAAAATTTAAGTCAAGAATGACATGTTAATAACATATAAAAGAATTTGTTATTTTCTAATGTATAGGAGATATAAGAGAAAAACCTAAGATTTCCAGATTTGATGATCAAAGGAAAGATTTCATGTCGCATTGACCTAATCACATGAAAATAAGTACATATTTCAGGTCAAGATTTTTATTAATACCTTAAACTCATAAGATATGTAAAAAAATCTTTGAAAAACATACATTTTGTTTGCTTAGTCCGGGTACATTTCCCTTTGATGTATTATTTTCTTTATTCTTTTCTACTGATCCTTTGAAGGGTCATACATCAATAAGATGTTGAATTTTGTATGTCAAAGTTTTATCTAAAGGAGGTTAAACAGATACAATAGAATCTCACCACCCGGATACTGCAAACCATTTTTACCTCGTCCGTATCCCATGAAATCCGAGCAGCCACTATGTATGCTAACTCCTGCCAGCATCACAGGGAGCAAAGGAATCCACGTTTTGATATCGAGGCTGCATTATTAAATTATCATTATCTTATTAGACTGTGAAAAATCCAATTATAAAATCATTACAAAGTCAACGAACCAAACACTTTCATTAAAATGCACAATTTCTGAGTTATGAAATTATTTTCTAAAAAATAAATTCACAAACATTTTTAAATTAATAATCAATATAGTTTACCAGTAATAAATAAAGTAATACTAAATTATCTTTATTTTAATCCCTTATATTCAATTTCAGTATATTTTCAATATCTAATAGACTTAAAAATAGTCGTTCCAAAAAAAGCAAAAGACTTATATTTATTATTTACGATACCGCAAAAAAACAGAATTTCAAATTAACTGCACTTATTTATACAAATATATGGGTATTTAATAATTATACTGTAATTTTTAAAAAAATGTTTTAAATATCAGTTTGTTTTGTAACCCTTACGAAGATCTGGTTTGTTCAAAAAAACAAATAATATTGTGTAAAATCCTAAATATTTTCAATTATTTTTAATGAAAATATTTCATACAAAAAATATGGATGCCAGTATAATAAAATAAATAAATAAAATTGTGTACTACAATATTTTAAAATATGTTGTGATATTTAAAAAAATATTACTATTTTTTAAACGAAACTGACTCATATCAATCCATCACTATTTTTTATTTTTTAAATTAATTTTTTACTAATGAAACTGATCACCATATTCAAAAATATACTTAAAATCACCAAATGACTAATTGTAAGTGTATTTATTTTAAATGTCGAAGTGAAAATACGAATATATTTAATTTAACTTTTTCAGTTGTTTATTTGAATGCAATGTTGACACATGTCTATTTTAAAATTGAAATGTTTACCGGTGAATGAATGGTTAAAAAATGATTAAGTAAAATTTGCTTAATTTGATTTGCTAATGTATCAAAGGATGGTTTAAACTCAGTCGGAAATTACCAAAAGCGAAACGTTGCCACTCAAACACCGTTTGAATTCGAATCGATCCGTGGCAAAGGACGATTAAAGAAAAAAGGGACGCTGTATGTAAAAAATACATAAAATTATCTAAAACTCCATATTAAATATTTTCATCTTTCTATGTCATATCAGGTCTCCACGACATTGACTATCCCTTGAGAACAGGCGTCTCTATCCCTGGCAGTTCGAAACAGCTCCTCGATGTTCCTCGAACCAGTCCAGTCCATTATGTTGTGGAGCCAGGAGATTCGCCTCCTGCCGACACCTCGTCGACTCTCTATTTTCCCCTCACTGATCTAGTACATTATTTTATATTTTCCTACCCTAATCACATGACCCAAATATGCCACCTCTCTCTCTAGTTTCAATCCTGGAATTGGTTTGCAGCAAATTCCTCTATTATTCTCTTCCATACTTCCCTGTCTAGTGCGGCTCTTTTGAAATCCGCATATGATGAGCAGCGCACGTCTACCAGGTCCTCCAGGTACTTTCGGCGTGGGAGTCCTCTAGAGTTTGGCCCCTCGGTCATACACTCCATTATGCCACCTAACAGGCTCTTATAAGGCCAACAAAAATAATGAATACGACTGAAACTATATGTTTTATAAAAAAACATTATTAATGGGAACGACATGCAATTCCCATGGAATACAATTAAACTTCTAGAAAACAGACATATTCATTATTAAAAGAAAACTACTTTAAATCAACGATAGGCTATTCATACACAAACCAAATGTATAAAATCCCCCTTTTTTACAAGCAATTAACTTTTCGAACTTTTATGAATTATAACACTGTTTAACCACTTTTGTGTTTATTTTTTCGACATGTTTCGAAGGCTGACACCTTCATCATCGGGAGTTTAAATCGTTATCCCGATGATGAAGGTGTAAGCCTTCGAAACATGTCGAGAAAAATAAACTCAAAAGTGAAAAAAACAGTGTTTTAATTCATCAAAATCCATCATTACGGTATTCCACAAGATTAACGCCTTAAATTTTTAAAACAAAGCAAAAAAAATACAAAAAAAAGATGCCTATTGGTGGCAATAAGGTTTGCAACCCATCACACTGCATCTGAAAAGAGAAGGATGGGGTGCCTCATCGGTTAAAGTGTGATAGTCCATTCTTTCTACCTACTCTTTTGGGGAGACGGCGTGATTGTTAGTTAGTTAGCAAAAAAAATGACGTGCTATTACTTCAGAAGGGTAGGCATTAATGTGATTAGGCACCTCGATTTTTCTTATTCATAAAACTGCCGATCATTCACACTTAAATAAATTTGATCCCACCATACTTTATTCGATATACTCGTATCTTGGTTTATTCTGCATTTGCAACCGAAAAGATAATTTCTTCATTATTATTTAATTTATCATATATTATATCTAGGTTCGTCTATATAAAAGTGTACTTGGATCTTTTCAAACATAGAGGTGCCCAAAATGATTTTGCTTGTTAATTATATTGAGAATATTTTTGAAAATCTGAATTCGTGGTAGGTTTATGGAGAAGGAAGACTATTTTGGACATTTAGTTGATAAAAACATTTATTCCTCCTCAATAAAATTTAATTATTTAAATCCGTAAAAATAAATACTTTTTTTTATTCGAATAAAAAGGCGTAAGAGATAATTTCATAAGAAGAGTGAACGAAAGAAAGACTGAGCGTGATGTTAGTTTGTTGAATGTTGACGAGACCTGGGATTATTTAAGGAAAATTTCACTTCATATATTTGCATTTGACACCGATCAAATATTCGTCTTAGAGATCTCATTTATACTACTTTCATAATTATTTTGCCAGTTCCGTGCTTCCTTCCATACATAAGGGTCGGCACAAGAACACCATTGTGCACTGCCATCTTAGCTTTTTTTAATAGGCTTTTGTTTGCGATGACAACTTGAAGTGCACCATTTACTCTGTTGCCTGCCTAATTCCTTCTTTCAATATCCTTTATTTAGAATGAAAGTGTTATGAACAAAATAATATAAGGGTCGTTAAGATGGTTTGGACATATGGAAAGAATTAGTGAAGACAGAATGGTGAATAAAGTATATGTAAACGACGTGATCTGAGCAAGAAATAGAGGAAGGCCGAGGAAAACTTGGCACGATCAATCAATCAAATATTAAATGTCGGTCACGTGAGAAGTCTAAGAAACTGAAGCGCGTGCATGACACGATGTATGAGTGTAGAGGAAGCGAGAGATGTATGTCGGGACAGAACAGTGTGACGGTTCATTATTTTTGCCTACTCCTCCGGGGAGACGGCGTGACGGTTAGTTAGTTAGTGATTTGAATAAGTTCAGTTTTTCCTGTTTTTATTTATTCGTTGGAAGGTAGGTTGAAATGTTCCTCTCCACCTCGGCTAGCGCAGAGAGCAGGACTTTAAATCTCTGGTTTTAATCCGTGAGATTCTTTTCGGATTATCATTCGACTAGGGACGGGTGTAAATATAAACGTAGGTTATATGGGATACATGGAGGTTTATTAGCTAGTTAAAATTATAACAATAATCCAGAGGCTAGGGATGTCTTATTAATCGAAACATAAATGGAAGAATGAAGAGGCTGTTTGTGGCGATTCCTCGATAGCGTGCTCATCAGGACATCGACCAGTGACGTCGTCAGTCGACGTTGTCAGTGACGCTGACCGGTTGATGGCGGTTCACAAAATACAAGTTAAGAGTCACCTGACAGACACGAGGTTCCATAGGCTGGTGGTGCTGTACGGAGTGAAGAAGCGGTCAACGCAGTTCCGCATGGTGGTGTGGCCCTTGACAATCGGGTGGCATAAAGATACGGAGACCTCTAGGTACTTAACTGGGGAGCTACAGAGTTAGGCGCGAATACAGTGGCCGAAGAAATCGTAATGGTAACATTACAAGGTACGGATCGCATTCATTGCAATTGCGGAATGTCGTGCAACCTAAATGTTGAGGCATCTCTCCTTGGTTCTTTTTGTTAAACCAGGGAGAAATCCGATCAAAGAAGGCTGAAAATGAACGAGTTGGAAACGTATTTCTATTCTGAATCTTACAATGGTCGCCATATAGATAGTTAGCTTCGAAGGATATTTTTTTATATGCCTTGTTTACATTCATGTGCTTATTCAAATGAAAAGAAATCTAATATTTAATATTATTTTGATGCGCATATATTTTACCTCTAACGATACGTACAAATAAAATTAACCACCACATGTTCATTCTTCTTCTTCTTCCTGTGCCGTGTCAGGTCCCCCCGACGTTGGCGATCACTCCGGCGAAAACCTCCCTGTCCTGCGCTGCCCGAAACAGGTCATCCACCGTCCTCATTCCGGTCCACTCTCTAATGTTGCGCAGCCAGGACATCTGTTTTCTGCCAACTCCCCGTCTTCCCTCTATCTTGCCCTCCAATATAAGTCGGAGGAGGCGGTACTTTTCTCCACGCAGCACGTGACCCAAATATGAGACCTTTTTCACTTTGACATTCGACAACAGCTCTCTCTTGGCTCCGGCTCTCCTAAGTACTTCGACGTTACTGACCTTTTCGGTCCAAGGTATACGAAGCATTCTTCTGTGTATCCACATTTCGAATGCTTCTAACCGATTCATTACGTTCACTTTTAGAGTCCATGTTTCACTTCCGTATAATAGAGCTGACCATATGTAAGCTTTTATCATTCTTTGTCGAAGTTTAAGATTTAAATTATCGTCACAGAAGAAGGGTCTCATCTTATTAAATGTTCATATTCAACTCATGTTACATGTTCATATTCAACTCAAATTAAGTTTTAATACTCAAAGTTTTGCAACGTTGATCTAGTATTATTCAAATTTTCCTAAGATTATGTATTATAATATCAATAGAAATAAAAACATTTTCATTTTTTGTGTATTTAATAGATTACAAAATAAAACTAAACTAACTAACCATCACGCCGTCTCCCCGAAGGGGTAGGCAGAAAGAATGGACTGCCACATTTTTCTTTCCTGATATATTTCCCTTTCCTCTGACTCCTCACATGGCCGACATTTAATATATGATTTATTTGATCGTGCCACGTTTTCCTCTGTCTTCGTCTATTTTTGGTTCCATTTACATAGTTTACATATAATTTTTTTACCATTCTTTACTCATTCATTCTTTCCATATCTCCCAACCATCTTAATGATCTTTTCATTATTTTGTTCATAACACTATCATTTACACCGCATTCACTTCGACACTCTATCATACACAGAGTATCAACACATTCATTTAAGAGATCTCAAAATAAGTTTATATATATTATTAAATGTAATTTAATTAATAGCTCGTAGACATATTTTACTGTCATTTATATTATCAACAATAATGTAACGTGTTAAATGTTCACAAATATACTATTCCATCTCGATTGTGTTTTCTCTACAATTTTAATCTAAATAGTTGGTACAGGAGAATTTCGCTCCAAAGGGAATTAGGTATTTAAAACCAAATTTCACACAAAGTGGTACTTGTATCTATATTCGGAGAACTATCGGAAACCTGGTCTAATTTATGTGGAGTTTAACAACTCAGTAATTAATATTCCTGGTTATGAGGCACAAACAGAACTCCGCAAATAGATGCGGCTTGGAGGCGGTATAACTCGGCAATTACAGTAAGCTATATATAAATTAAAATGAGTCCTTTAACAAATCCGGGATAACAAATTATCACCGACAATGCCGCTGAACTGAAAATCGAGAACTTCGCAATTAACAATTAAGTAACAATTAATCGGTGCTTTACATATAATCTTATTTGAAAAACTATTCAAATAATAGACAGTTTTCAGTTTGCTTTCGTATAAAGCACTTAATTTAAGATGAAGCTTTATTAAAAATATTTTTTTAAATTTAAAACAATGCAATGTATTTATTTTAATGAACCAACCGATTTCGCTCCCGCCAGAGCTTCTCATGGTCAGAAATGTATAATTGATAGTGTAAAAAATGTGTTCAAGTGGACTTTTCTGTAGCTGTGAAATATATATTTTAGAAGTTTAACTATTTAAAAATTATTTAAAAGCAAAATTGAATTATTTCATTGAGTTCTTGACGGCGTTATTTTTTTGACAACAGCCAAAATGTCCACTTGAACACATTGTTTAATAATCAATAAGAAAGTTACTGTAACCTTGACAAATCTCTGGCGGGAACGAAACCGGTTGGTTTGTTAAAACAAATACAGTGTTGTAAAAACAAAATAAAAAAGTTTCGCATTGTTATTTAAACTTTTTATTTCAAATAATTATTTATTCACATTTCTTAACCGTCGCGTTGCCATGTGGTCAATTGAGTTTCCACTGCCAATTTAAAGTTGATTTTCTTAAAACCTATGGACCCTAATATTATTTAAAAAGTAAATCCATTGAAGTGTTCTCAATATTTCGTAATAAAAAAAAGCAAAAAATTACTTCCTTCATCCCAAAAAAAAATATTTTTTAAGACTGCCCTCACCTTCATTCGTGTAATGGTAGAATTTGTTTTGCTAATATTTACAACTTCATCAAAAGTGACAAATACTTACTCGCTGTTTTGAACATATTATAAATTATATGTTTGGCCTTTTCTCGAAGGTACGTAATGATACCGACTGTGGACGGAAACGCAGCACGCAACTTAATAATATCAGAACTGTGAAAATATTAACACTTTACCAAAAGGGACAAATATTAATACGCACTCGTTGTCTTGAACGCACTATACATTTTGCCTAGGTGCCTTTATCGCGGCGCGGGCGCGGCGCGGCGGCGCGAGACAAGTTCATACTTGGTGTCAGTTGTCTCGCTGCTGTGTCGCATTCTATATCAGAAATCGCATGGTTCCAGAAAAAAACTAATAATGATATGTTTTTCAAATAATCCATGTATGTTATAGGTATCGATCTATTCCTAATGAAATTCCCTACAAGATGACATAAATTAAATTTTGATTCATCGAGTCATATGCTTGATATTTAGATAAAGTTCGGTTAACTGAATTGACCACATGGGAGCGAGGGTTTTGTTTTGAACACGGTAAGTTAAGGGTTAAACGTGTAATCTTATTTTATTTACGTATTTTTCTCCCATTAATTCGTTACATCAGTGCTTGCATATATGTGTAAATATCACATAAATAAACATATATTTATAAAAAACGTTTGTTTTCTAGAAGTTGTATTATATTTTAGTAGAGTGACATGTTTCGCCAACTTCTTATCTAGTTTCAATCAAAGGGATTGGTTTTCAGAAAAGTGTAAGATTTTTTCTGATTCTTGGGATGCCACTTGGGCCTTTAATATAGCAGTTTCTCGTTGCTTTTCACATTAGTATAGAGCAGGGTATTATTAAATTAGAAGGTTCAATACTACGATATTATCAAGTGTTGGATAATACCCAATTGTTTGATAATATAGGAATATAAAACGTGTCACTGCTATAAAATGTAATAAAACCCATATTTATAATAATTTGAAATTTTACATCATAAATTCCAATAATTATCTCTTCTTGTTTATTTCTTATTCAGCATTCTAACTAACATCATTCTATAGTAATTTTTTGAAATGATTGAAATCGTTTGATACTTAACCTTATTTTGCCAGCTCCAACTATACAGAATACAGTATATATTATATATGTATATAATTAAAATAGAGAACGATAAAAGTCACTGATTTTTAAATGCATGTATGGTTTGTTATAGGTTTCATATACATATACTAAAATAGGTTTCATATATTTAAAAAGTTAATGCAATTTTTAATTGTTTGTTTTAAAATAAACATTCATCTCTATTTTACAAAATATCAATTTTCCCGTTACATAAAGCCTGTTTCACCATCGGTTGCACCCAACTGCAACTCTCATGTTGGCAACACAAAGGCATTAAATTGACACAAAATGTTCAAGCATCCGAATTTTTTTCTGTATCCGTATCACTCCTAAAATATCGCACAGAAAACAATCAATTGTGTTGTATTCACAGAGCGAAATGCATCCAATAAACAACGATAATTTAAACACGTGGTCGACATTGTTTTAAAAAATTTCAGGTGAAATTTCAAATCTACTATGGAAAAATAATTTGGATTTTACGTGAAAAAAATTAAATCATGTGATTGCGAAAACATTTGTGGAGTAATTTTTGTATTTGGATTTATCAATATATGTTTATAATTAAAAAATAAGGCATTTCCGTCAATTTTTGAAGAAATATATTATACAATAATAGTTCGTATGAATAAAGAGCCCCACCTTTTGAAAACTTCTTGAAAACTGACGATTTCGTTAAGTTTGAATATTTTTTTTAAATATTGTAGGTGTTTTAACAAAACATTTTTTACTTCTATTCTGTTAAAATTTCTACCCTGAGGAAGAGCGTCTGTGTCCTTAAACATGTTAGAAAAAAACATGTTTTAATTTTTTTGTCAAATATGAATCCACAAGACGAATTTATGGAGAATATAAAAACAATTATTGACAATTTTATTTTAACTTATTGAAATGTCGTGTATTATGTGTTGACCGTGTATCGTGTATTATGTCGTGTATTTTAATATTTTTTTGTTTAAAAATGGTTTAAACAATGTTTTTTTAATTCCCAAAGTAGATTTTTATTTTAATTTGAAAAACTGGTACTATACGTATCAAATATTATTTTTATAAGATAGTCGTGACAGATGTATTGCCAAACTATTTTGGCATCATCGTATGTTATAAACAACTGCATTTGTAATTTTTAAACATTTTTCATCCGTATAATTATTTATTTTTGTGAGATTGTCGGGACTGATCAGTTGTTACTCACAACATTTTTTTTTGTCGAAATAACTGTATTTTAAATTTAAAAAACTAACTGACTAACCATCACGCCGTCTCCCCAAAGGGGTAGGCAGAAATAATGGATTATCACTCTTTTATTTCCTGGCATTTCCTCACATGGCCGACATTCAATATTTGATTTATTTGATCGTGCCACATTTTCCTCGGTCTTCCTCTATTTCTGGTTCCATTAACATATAATTTTTTTACCATTCTTTCTTTATTCATTCTTTCCATATGTCCAAACCATCTTAATGATCCTTTCATTATTTTGTTCATGACACCATCATTCGCACCGCATTCACTTCTTATATTTTCATTCGACACTCTATCGTACACAGAGTATCACACATTCGTCTGAGAGATCTCATTTATTCTACATATATTTTTATTTTATCCTTCTTTTGCCAGTTCCACGCTTCGCTTCCATACATAAGGGTGGGTAAAAGAACACCATTGTGCACTGCCATTGTAGCTTTTTTGGATAGGTTTTTTCTTTGCGATGACAACTTTAAGTGCACCATTCACTTTGTTGCCTGCCTCAACCCTTCTTTCATTATCCCTCTCTACTCGCCCATCTCTTGTTAACATACTAAATAAATACAAGAGCTCATCTTATCTAAATTTAAATGTTTAATAATATTTAAATATTAAAGTGTCTCGAATAATAAGCTACTTATACTTTATTTTTTATGCCATTTTATTTATTTTGTGATAATACATTATCCACATATTTTAAGGAAATGATTTTACCGACACAAGTTTCTGTTTAATTTGAATTTAAAAAAAGCTTGTTCTAAACAAACTCCAGTGAAACTTCCTGAAAAGGTTTCTTTCATCAGATACCTACTGAATGGATATTGGAAGCATTTAACAAGAGTAGACTCAATGTCCAACTTAAGTCGTTCTTGGAATAATGAGACTAAAATGAGCTGAGAGTTTACGGTTCGTGCCCGGCAATTATTATAACTGTCAATCCTCCCCGTAACAATCGTCCCTCACAAACATTCCCACGGGCGGAATCACCATTCTTTCTTGGGCAGACCTATTAGGAGAATAAGCGTTACGATTTTTCTTGGTAATTGTTCCCGGTATTTTTCGCCGGCGAGGAGATAATGGCGGATCATTTTCTTTTCAGGATCCTCTGCCAAAGAGTTGAAACCTGTTTTTGAGCTCTTTTATTAAGCAGTTAAAAAAGTTTATTTTTTCACTTCTCTGTCAGTTCAAAGTGTATTTAACTTACTTTTCGGTATTCGCCTTTAAATTTTATGATATTTATTTTAAATATGCTAATAGAACCATTACTTCGAACAAAACTTTCTTCAAATTAACAATCTTACCGGCTTTCTATACTTTTTATCTAAATTATAAAGAAAATACGCGAATTTTATTGCGCAGTATTAGAATACTTATAATTTCTTCTATATACGCCATACTTTGTGTTGTTATGATGGTTTATTTCTATTTTTCTTTTTTATACACTTTGTATATACATATGGTGGATCGGACATATGGAACGAATGGATGAGAGCAGAATGGTTAAAAAGTTGTACACAAGCATCGTGAGTGGGAAAAGAAGCCGAGGACGACCGAGGAAAACATGGCATGACCAAATTAATCAATTACTAAAAGGCGGCCACATTCGAAGTCGGAACAATCGACGTGCGTGCATGGTAAGATGTATGGATGTAGAGGAAGCTCGAGAGGTATGCCAGGACAGTGTGGCGATCCATCCTCTCTGCCTACCCCTCCGGGGAAATGGCGTGATGGTTAGTTAGTTAGTTAGTTTGTATATACAACACTAATATTTAAAAAATAATTATATAGACATGTTTCGGACAAACAGTCCTTCTTCAGTAAAAATACATAATTATAAAAATATTATAAAATTGTTGTTGTTCACATGATCTGACAGATGTTATAAAGATTTATTTTGGAACGTTTATGCTTTTTATATAACAAATATTATGATTCAATTAAAAATAATAACTTAAAGTTTTTATTGGGGTTCAGGTAATTACTAAAAACTTCTAATAATTTTTATCTCCATATTTATTTTAAAAAAACAGCTGAAATAGCAATGCACTAGAGTTTTCTTATGCCGACACTTGTGATCGGAAATGAGGAATGAAACTGACAAAAGAACAATGAAATTAAATTAAAGCTGTAGAAATTAGATCTCTTAGACAAACGTGCAGTGAATCTGTATATGATAGAGTATTGAATGCAAATATAATAAGTAAATGCAGTGCGAATTAAAGTGTTATAAACAAAATAATGAAAGGTTTGGACACATGGTTTTGGACACATGATTTGGACACATGATTTGGACATATGGAAATAATGAATGAAGAAAGACTAGTGAAGAAATCATATGTTCATAATATGAATGGAATAAAAAACAATAATCGTTTAAAAACATAATAAATTAAAGTAAACCTTATTAAGTTTTTATATGTTAATCAAAATAGTTTTTGACCCTATAATATGTGTTAATGTTTTTATTGTTACTATGATTAATTTTATTTTTCCATCTTTTATTTTTCTCCTATAAATTGTAGTTAACCGTTCTTTTAATTACAATAATTAGGTACCTTATTCAACTCCAGCAAAAACTTCATAATTATTTCTAAGAAATTATTCAAATTGACATAATAACAAATACACATAAAGGTTCGAAAAATCACGAAAATTTGACATTTGACATATTACCTGATGATGTCAACATGGGTTGACGAAAAAGCTGTCGCGTAAAATAAAAATACAATTGTGATATATAAAACTTTTTTTTTTAATTTATCAATTTATAATAACAGTGTTAACTAACTAACTAACCATCACGCCGTCTCCTCGAAAGGGTAGGCAGAAAGAATGGACTGTCACACTTTTACTGATGCGGCACTTCATCCTTCTCTTTTCGCCCCGCAGGAGACTCGGTGTGATGGGTTGCGAACCTCATCGCCACCAATAGGCATCTTCCGCACACATAACAGTGTTACAGGATTAAAATATTTAATAATGTGAAAATCTTACAAAAAATAAATAACGTTTTCTCTTTAATGGTAAATTTGCTATATTCATATTTCCTTATTATTAAAAATGTCATAAAATACCTTGCAAGGCGCGATTGCCATAATCTTAGCGAAGCGTGCGATAACAGCGTACTGGAAGTCGGCACGTTTCAGCCATTTGAGCTGAGCCAGTGTGAGCGAACCACGGCGAATCTTTGAGTTGCAGCGACCACAATTCAGAAGTCTGACGCACCGTCACCACCAGTTTTACGTCTGCACGCGAGGTGGCTTCCCCTTTGCACCGTCGTTGACAACCCTAAGATGACAGGGAAAAACTGATGATTACATTTCACAGTATCGTGCAACTAAATACGTCCGTCAAAAGCTGTTACAAAATTAATTATAATTATATATTTGAATCTTTGAATATTTTACGTAAATGAAAATTATTTTTTGATTCATTTCATAATTAGCCGCCCTTCATTTGGGTAATTTTCCGAGATGAGTGCAAAAAAGCAGGTTTTTTATTAATGCAATTTAATTAATATATTAATTTAAATTTTTAAAATTACGAAACGTTAAATACTCGGCCGCACATTTCGCCTGCCCCTTGTAAAACTATCATATTTATGAAGACTTGTACTCGAGTGTTGTTGGCACACGCGGGTATTCCTAACAGTTTGTACTTTTAGGGACATTACTTTTTCTCAAGCGCGTACGTGATACGGTATAGCACAGAATGGTACAGTCACAGTGAACGTATCACGTACGTTCAAATACGTAGGGTGGTTAGTAATGAAAAAAAACTTTATATTAAGATTAAGTGATAGAATATTAAATGCCATATTAGAAGTGAATACAATGCAAATGAAAGTGTTATGAGCAAAAGAATGAAAGACACATTAAGACGTTTTGGATACACTGAAAGAACGATAATATAGTTTACATTTAAAAGACATAAATGGACTAAGAAATAGAGGAAGGCCGAGAAAAATAGGATTCTATAAAATTAATTAAATATTTAATATCGGCCACGTGAGGATTCGGAGAATTCCACGCACGTACATGACACGATGTATAAATGTTAAGGAATCGAGAGATATATATCTGGAGAGAATAGTGTGGCGGTCTATTCTTTCTGCCTACCCTTACATAACTTTTAACTGAGTTATAAATAATGTATGTTCCTGTTGTGTTAATGGAACGGACATACTTTGCTTGCTTGGGTAAAATCATTTTATTTTGTTGGTTGGTTCAAACAATTGATAATACTTTAGCAAGACGAAACATTAAATACGGTAAAGCTTCTAGAAAACTATCGTTTCTATCTTTATAAATTAATTAAATTGGATTTTAACAACATTTCGTTCAAGAAACAATGTCAATCCTACATTTACAATTTAAAATGGCCATATACCAAAGTAGCTTGATACAAAATGTTTCATTCAATTTTAGGGGAAAGTCATTTCCATAAAATATATATTTATAAACTTCTAAAAACAGACGTTTTAAATTAAAAAAAAAGGAATGTGGAGTTTTACATCATTGTTCAAGAAACAATAATCTAAGAAAAATATTGTTTCAATTTTAATATATTTCAAATATACAATATTAACATTTTACTAAAATAAAATCGTAATTGGTGATCGGAAAGCAATTAATATTAACTGAAACGTTAAGTTCACAGAAAGCTTAAAATTTCGTCGCATTTCCTTAATACTCGTATATATGTTTTCGTATGGAATTGTAATCACTTCATATACACTCGTAAGTCTTACGTATTTCCCAATACAAAGTACGTAACATAATTCGCAATGCTTGAAAAGATATGTTACCTTATATTACGTTTTCTGGAGTTATTATTTTATAATGGCACGTTTTCATTCATGTTATCAGTATCAACCCTCCCGGGCCGAGCTGTTTACTGACACAATATGTTAGATATGTTAAGCCTCAAGGGGTTACTACGAATTCTTGTTTTCAAAAATGTAATACGATCGACAAGAGAATCGGCGGAGCCCTCTCCAGCCCGGAGATTCGCGAAGATTTAATATGAGCCTGCATTGCAGATATACAAATTCGCGAGTATGCGATCACAGCTTCCTGGCCGTTACATTCCCGATTCGCCCGCCTCCTAATATCTGGTTTCACACGCTTCTTTGTTCAAACAAACTATTCGCTCTTTGCTTCCCTTTGTTCGGCGATACTCGTTTAAAATATTTTCAATACTCCTTTTACTGCCGAGTATTTTTATTAAAACAAAGCAATTTTCCTCAGCGCTTTACATCCATCGTTTTCGCTATCGCAAATTTTTTATCGCATAGGCTTCACTTCGAATAAAGTGTTTTATTAACAACTTCTAACTTATACAATAAACAGAACGAGTGTTTTATTTTCCCGATAGAATCCCTCGAGAGTGACTTCGGTGAGCGATGAAGACATCACTTAGCCCCCTTCGTCCATGAGACGGCCTTCGCTCTCTACCAACTCTCGACCGCCGCTATTAATTATAAGTAAAACAAGCCAAACGCTTCCTTTACAAGTAAAATTAAGAATACCGGTAAGTTCCTGCGCAAAGTTCCTTTTTCAAAATCGATTTTATTTCCGCTTTTAAGATTCCGATTCGATAACATATATTATGATATTGAAACCAACATAATTATTTGCACATAACATGATACATTTCCATACGCATACCTAACTATTTTTTAACAAATTATCAAAAAAATACTATAAATCATTATAAAATACAAAAAATATATTGATATTCTTGTGTGATACACCTAATTTGGTTTGTAACATTATTAAATAAAATATTAATGCAATTTTAATTAATTTTACTATACTTTATTTTTAACAACCAACCGGTTTCAAAACCGGTTTTAAAAACCAACAGGAGGACTCCAGTTGGTTTTTAAAAAAACATATTGGTAAAAATCAAATAAGAAGCGTTTCTATATTTTATTTAAAAATAAATAAGCTATTTATATTTATTTTATTCAATAAAGTACAGCGGAGCATAGAAGTGAAATTGAGTAGATTAGATGTGGTCTGGCACCCCCTTGTTGTTGCCGTATTTAAATGTAAGTCCCGGATGGACTGGGGACAGGCCCAGGGAGTGTACGAGCGAGGCTGATAAAAGGGCGCCGCTACGCCCTATAACAGCCTCGGGTATGTGGCGGGAACTTCTATGTTCCTTTTAAAAAAAAAGCTGTTTTATGATCCACGACGATGTTGTAATTTTCAAAATAGACGTTTTGAAACACCTAAAATATTAACAGGAAAAACCCCAAAAATAATGAAAATTGATTTTAAAATTAAATATCATAGGACAAAAAAATGACAAATACATAAATTTTTATATTAAATGGAACTTTAATATCGATTTAACGTATTTATCTGATATCTAATCAAACATTGTTTTCTGCATTTTCTTTTTTACGATCTCACTTCTATGATTTTATTCTACTCTATCCGGTTTCTACCAACTACAAGTATCCCTTGTGATGGAAGTAAAGTCGGCAGAAGAAGAGTAAAAGCAGGATGAATATTTAAAAAATGATATTCCCAAGAAAAAAGTGCGGAAAACCAATGTATAATAGAATATTTGGACATATAGAGCGAATGAATGAAACGAACGAAAAATATTACAAGCAGTGTGAATAAAAAAATAACTCAAGGAAGGCCAAGGACAACATAGTATTACCAAATTAATATAGAACTTAAAAGCGACCATGTTCAAAGTCGAACAATCAATGATCTTTTTGTTTCGCTGTGTATGAATGTAGAAGAGGTTCGACAGTTATTTTAGGATAGAAGAGTTTAAAGGTCCATTTTATTGTGTGTTCCTCCGGAGAAACGGTGTGATAGTTAGTTAGTTAAAATCAAAATGATTGACTGAAGAGGCGTGCTTGGAAAATATTGCTTTAAAATTTAAATTGAAAGTTCGTATGAAACAAGACAAAACTAAATCATAATTTCAAAAGAACTCTAAATTCACATCTAGGCGCTGATGAAATGTCTTTCGAATTCCCATTTCGTTCACAAATATGTGATTCTGATATGGTCGGCAGTACTGGGTATTCACAAAAGTGTACTAGTTTTTAGTTAAGATATACCAGACACAATATTCTTCAAAATTTTTCAATATTCTACCATATTCTAAACTAATTTTACAGAAATCTCTTTATGAATGAAACAAAACGGTGTTTTTTACTTACCACTTACAGTATTTATTTTGACAGTGACTCAGGTTAGCTTCCATCGACAGACATACCATTTATGGGATATACATACAATACGTGTTTTGCTTTGCTAAGATACGAGTTTTATCAAATGTAAAAGGCGAAACATGTCGTTCTCACAAAATAAAACGAAATTTCTAGAAAACAGTCTTTTTAATTAGAATACATCCAAGATCCCATAAAAAAAATTGTTCTCCTTCAACCTTCTTCCCTCCACTGTCGGATGTATTCCTCTTCCATTTCCTCCCACTCGTCCCTGTCTTGACCCTTCCGCATACAGGTCGTTCCAGCTATTCGGGCAATATCGTCAGTCCATATTTTCAACCTCCCAACACTCTTTTCTCTTGTCCAAGACCTCCATTAAAGTATTCTGGATGTTCATTGGGTTCTGCGCTGTCTTGCAATATATCCAGCCCACTGCCACTTTAATTTAGCTGTACGATCCATGATGTCGGCAACTTTGCTTCAGCGTCTTATTTCTCCATTTCTTATTTTGTCTTGGAGACTCACGCCGAGCATTTGCCTATCCATGGATCATTGTGTGGTTTTTAGTTTGTGGACACTTTTTGCTGCGAGCGTGGTTATCTCTAGACTATGTATACGTCTATCAATGCCAGGATAGGCAGCATCGAACATTTTTCTTTTTGCAAATTGGAATCTGCTACTTTTCAAAAGCTTTTTCATTTTCCATGAAATAAACATGAAATAAATTGTTTGTTTCAAAATCACGATAGAAGTATTGCCTGCTGCATCTTATATTGAAGGGAAAAAAGAGGGCCGCAGGGAGGCAGGGAGAAGGCAGATCTCTTGGCTGCACAATGAGAGGGAATGGACGGAAATCAAAACTGTGGAGGAGCTATTCCGGACAGCTCAGGATAGAGAAGAGTTTACCAGAGTGATCGCCAACGTCAGGGGGACCTGACAGGGCACTTTAAGAAGAAGAAAATCACGATGTTTAGTTATTAATACGAGTAAATTATGAAATAGCATGTATACAAAGTGAAGAAAGAAACAGTTTGATATGACGCCTCCTTGTCACTCAAATTAAAATGATGACGCAGAACAGTCAATGCTTGAAGTGCAAAATCAGTCTTGTCTCCGATAAAACGAGTAAATATTGTATCGGATATGCAGAGTAATGTCTTGAGAAATTTGGTGTAGTAGTCGCAAGTCGTAAAGCGTCCAGCGTGTGAGCACGTTCCGGATACACAGGGTGTTTAGTACTTGATACGGCAAACATTCAGAGCGAGGAAGGTTTATTTAAGTCGAGAATTATCAATCATTTTCGAATTTTCGATACTTTTTAAGTAGTTATCAATACTGTTTGAGACTACACTCTCGTTGATAAAATGGTAACACAATATTTAGAAACAACAAATAATAAAATGCACAATGGTGTTCTTCTACCGACCCTTATGTATGGAAGCGAAGCATGGAATTAGCAAAAGAACGATGAAAGTATAATAGAATAAATGCAGTAGAAATGAGATCTCTTATACTGTATGACTATATTCTCTGTATGATAGTGTCGAATGAAAATATAAGAAGTGAATGCGGTGCGAATGATGGTGTTATGAACAAAATAATGAAAGGATCATTAAGATGGTTTGGACATATGGAAAGAATGAATGAAGAAAGAAAGGTAAAAAAATTATACGTTAACGATGTTAATGGAACCAGAAATAGAGGAAGACCAAATAAACGATCAAATAAATCGAATATTGAATGTCGGCCATGTGAGAAGTCAGAGAAATCGACGCGCGTGCTTGACACGATGTATGAATGTTGAGGAACCGAGAGAAAAGTGTGGCAGTCCATTATTTCTGCCTACCCCTTTGGAGAGACGGCGTGATTGTTAGTTAGTTATCTAGTTACATGTAATAAAGTAAACATTGTCAACTATAAACAATTAAATCCCTCCAGCAATTTCTAGTATCAATCTTTTGACAAATCAAGCTAATATTTTCCTTACAGCTCGGTCTAATACAAAACATACCGTCAATACAGCGTGAATATTTCGAACCAATTTTTTAGTTAAAAACTTATACGAATATTTGAATGATAAATGTACTGCATACATGCACACAAATTTCGTTTAAAATTATCACCAATAAACACCGAAAAAGACGTGCACACAATTTTTTTTTTGTACCACACGAAAATAATAAAAATTGACAAAATAATATTCACAGTTCTCTAATAAATTCACACAAAACAAAAGAAAGTGTAGAATTTATCACAATTTATAATAAATAACAATTAATATTACAAGGAAACGTCGAAAATCGAATGCGCGCGCGATACAGGACAAACGAATTTCGTATAATGGCGGCCTATGGTATACTTCACAGATGTGATTTGCCAACAGCGCGCATGTAAGCTGTAATTATGATAAAGTAAAACATATTCAATTTATAATCTTTACAGATTTCTGTACAGGATAGATGTAGGTTAGTATTGGATTTTTTTGTGGTTCCTAATTCATATTATACAATTCATGTCACTGCGAGTACTGCAAAGTTGCAAAACGATATATCACGGCTACCGATTTTAATGGTTAGGAAATCTTACACGTGATATCACGGCTACCGATGCGAATAGGCAAAAGGCGTTTTCAAATAACCACTATAAAAGTAAGTGTATAAAAATAAATATATCGAAATGCTTGATCTACATCATTTAATTAACATATGATCTTGAATCATAAGGCAGTATATAGATTTAAAAAAGTTGAGGCCAATTCACAGTATACATAATATATAAAAATTCGCATACCACAGTGACGACAGGATTATCCTAAACCTAAAAACTTCAATATCTCTTCGTAGCCAGGTCTCGCAGCTATTCTAAACAGCTCTGACTCTAAATAGCTAAATAGCAGAATGCTAAGCTGACCCTCTTATATCATAAAAACCCACATGCATTATGTTAAAATATCTTGACAAAACCCATGACCATATCGCACCGTGAGTGTAAAACCGAGATAACTGTTAATATAAATTTTGGAGATATGGAAGTTTATAGACTTCGTATTGCTTGGAAAACTGTTTTTTTTTTTTTAAATAAACCAATGATTTTCGGTTTATAGGTATATTATTATAAACCGAAAATCATAGGTTTATTTAACCGTCGCGTTGCCATGTGGTCAATTGAGTTTCCACTGCCAATTTAAAGTTGATTTTCTTAAAACCTATGGACCCTAATATTATAAAAAAAATTGTAATCCTCCATTGAAGTGTCCTCAATATTTGGTAATAAAAAAAAAGCAAAAAATTACTTCCTTCATCCCAAAAAAAAATATTTTTTAAGACTGCCCTCACCTTCATTCGTGTTAAGGTAGAATTCGTTTTGCTAATATTTACAACTTTATCAAGAGTGACAAATACTTTTTCGCTGTTTTGAACGTATTATAATTACATGTTTGGCCTTTTCTCATAGGTACGTAATAATACCGACTGTGGACGGAAACGCAGCACGCAACTTAATAATATCAGAACTGTGAAAATATTAACACTTTACCAAAAGGGACAAATATTAGTACGTACTCGTTGTCTTGAACGTACTATACATTTTTCCTAGGTGCCTTTATCATACGTAAAATTATAGCGCCACAGTGCGGCGGGGCGAGACAAGTTCATACTTGGTGTCAGTTGCTCAAATGCTGTCTCGCATTCCATATCAGAAATCGCATGGTTCCAGAAAAAAATTAATAATAATATGTTTTTCAAATAATCCATGTATGCTATATATATCGATCTATTCCTAATGAAATTCCCTACCAGATGACATAAATTAAATTTTGATTCATCGAGTCATATGCTTGATATTTAGATAAAGTTAGCGGTAAACTGAATTGACCACATGGGAGCGAGCGTTTTGTTTTGAACACGGTACGTTAAGGGTTAAAAAAACAGTTTTTCCAAGCAATATGAAGTCTTTAAACTCCCATATCTCCAAAATGTATATTTGCACTTATCTCGGTTTTACACTCACTTTGCGATATACTCTATCATGTCTCAGATAAAATAAATGCTCTACGTGCACACCTAGTTGTCTTTAACAAGACGTATTTTTTGTAATAGTTATGGTATGGACCATATTCATAAATTTGTCATTGGATTATTATATTATCAGATGGAGAGTCGTCATAAATTTAATGTCCAACAGATGACTCATTACTTAGTTGCATTCTCACACGCAACTAATCCTATAACGTACTATTTAATTAATAATACTAGTTGCAATCCATAAAATATTCACGGAAAAAATATATCTACCCTTTAAAAACTTAGTTCACTTTACAATCGTAATTGGTAATAAGTTTTAACTTTAAAAAACTAACTAACTAACTAACCATCACGCCGTCTCACATGGCCGACATTCAATATTTGATTTATTTGATCGTGCCACGTTTTCCTCGGTCTTCCTCTATTTCTGGTTCCATTCACATCATTAACATAATTTTTTTTTACCATTCTTTCTTCATTCATTCTTTCAATATGTCCAAACCATCTTCATGATCCTTTCATTATTTTGTTCATGACACCATCATTCGCACCGCATTCACTTCTTATATTTTCATTCGGCACTCTATCATACACAGAGTATACACACATTCTTCTAAGAGATCTCATTTCAACTGCATTTATTCTACTTTCATCCTTCTTTTGCCAGTTCCATGCTTCGCTTCCATACATAAGGGTCGGTAGAAGAACACCATTGTGCACTGCCATTCTAGCTTTTTTTGATAGGATTTTGTTTGCGATGACAACTTTAAGTGCACCATTCACTTTGTTGCCTGCCCCAACCCTTCTTTCAATATCCCTCTCCACTCGCCCATCTCTTGTAAAAATACTACCTAAATACACTAACTCAACTACTGGCTCCAAATTTTCACCATTCACGCTAATGTTGCAGACTGTCGTGGTTTCTTCCTTTTCAAAAATCATTAACATTAAATGGTTTGCAGACTATCATGCTTCCTTCTTTTTCGAAAATCATTACCTTAGACTTCTGCAACATTAGTGTAAACGGACAGTCTGCAACATTAGTGTAATCGGTGAAAATCTGGAACAAGTGGATGAATTTGTTTATTTAGGAAGTATGTTTACAAAGGATGGGAGGGTGGAGAAGGATATTGAAAGAAGGGTTGGGGCAGGCAACCGAATAAATGTGGTGCAATTCTAAAGTTGTCAATGCAAACAAAAGCCTATCCAAAAAGCTAAGATGCAGCACAATGGTGTTCTTGTGCTGACCTATGTATAATAAAGCATGGAACTGGTAGAAGAAAGATGAGAGCAGAATAAATGCGGTAGAGATGCCCTAAGACGACAGAATCTCAAATGCTGATTTTACGTTGATGATGTAAATGGACTAAGGAGTCGAGGTAGATCGAGGAAAACATGACATGACCAAATTAATCAAATTTTAAAGGTTGGTCATGTCAGAAGCCGGAAGAATCGACGTGCGTGTATGACTCGCTGTTTGAATGTGGAGGAAGATAGAGAGGTATGTCAGGATAGAGTAGTTTGACGGTCCATTCTCTCTGCCTACCCCTGCGGGGAAACGGCGTGATGGTTTGTTGTTGTTGTTTACTCACACTATACGAGTATGTATGTGTGCACTTAAACGTATGTTTGGCCTACTATATAAATTAATTGCATTTTTTGGCAATTGATGGTTTACAAAAGTATATTATACATATAATACAATATTGTTTATCAATGCTTTTTGCTTCTACGTAAGTCGATTTTCGGTTATGTTGAGGCATCCGTGTGAGGTAGAAGCTTTTGTTTACTTGGGTATTATTTACACCAGCGCAGAGGAATTTAAAGAAATCGGGTTGAAAAATAAACCAGTCAGTTGACAGCTATACTCAGATTGTTATTCATAAATACAATTTACGTGAGTACTTTTCTATAAAGAGAGCTTATTAACAATTTGTATTTGAGATCGTTACCGGTAAAATGAAAAAAAAAAATAAGAAAAGGTACACTTTATGTCCATAAAAATTGTTCATATTGTGGTCGTCGTTGAATTAATTAATGTTTTGTTTAAAATACACCTTGTATTCATGAATAGTGGCGTACACCTTTTATTCGTTAAAAGTAAAGAGACAGATATTTATTTAAACTTTCCTAAATTAATAAGAGAGACTCCTAAGCCAAAATATTAAAATGTTTATTTAGGGCCATTTTCACATACGAATCCAATATTTTGATGATGTAAGCGTTCTCCAATAAATAACATATTAACTATTGCGATGATTTGGACACACGAAAAATAATGAATTAAGCATAGTGAGGAACAATGTAAATCAACTATTTTACCAAGGAATCAAATTATGAATGTCAGCCATGTCTGAAGCCCATTTGATGTAAACGGAACAAGGTATAAAAGAAAGCCGAGAAAAAATATTAAATGGAGTTGAAGAAATGGACATGTATGCATGGCACAATGTATAAATATTGAGAAATCGATGCCAGGAAGGAAAAAGAGTGATGGTCCAATACTCGTATTGTCGCCTACCCCTTCGAGAGACGGCTAAATTAAGAAACTGCGAATTTCGGGATGCAAGAGAAGGTAGTTTGGATTAACATATATATGACGTTCCATTCCTTCTACATACCATTTCGGTGAAACGACGTGATGCTTGTACGTTTTTGAAAGATATAAGAAGATTTTTTTGGCTGTAACTGGTAATTAAATTATATGATCATGTACGCCATTAGTATTCAAACACACATGTTTTCTAAATATTAGTGTTGTTAATAATAGTATCTTGGTAGAAGTTCATTGTGCGAAAAATAATGACAACAATAAGAAATTAACGACTCTTTCATAAAATACATATTTATTTTTATTCGTTCAGACCGGTTTTCGACCAGTATCGGCAGCTCACTGCCATCTTCTGGGAGAATCTCCAAAAGTGTAATAAAAACACTTTATTATATATTGAACACATTACATATATTGGAATATTTCCATTATTTACACATGTTTTCAGTTCTAAAAAGTTTTCATGTAGAAATCAATCATAATGTGGATCCTTTCAGTATTGATAATTTCCAGATATTCAGCTTTATCAAATATATGTAAATATAAAAACTATTTAGAAAGAAGTTTTTTATGAAATAAATAATCGGGTATCAATAGTAAGAGACCACTTAAGATTTTCCAATATCAAATCGAATAAACAAGGCTATTGCAGATATTGGGATTATTAACGACGCTATAATGTTTAGCTCCTAAATTATTTTAAACTTTTTGCTTCGTCCAGCCATTCTATGAAAATAATCCGTAGTCAAAACATATATGTTTTTATGTATAACGCCATGATTAATAATTGCTATTAAATGAGGCTACACCATAACACGGACCTACATTTAAACACGTTTTATGTATGCCGAAAACTTACAAAAATGTATTAAAACACGCCCAAAGTAACACGAAATATCCGATTAAGATCACATGATAGCTTCATGGTAATATAATGAAAAGTATTATATATTTTTTATGTGACATGCATACACAAACAAGAAAAAAATGTGGTGTAGGATACTCAGCATGTAAAAAAAAACTAATACTATAAGCATGTGAAAAATGATAATACGCTTAAGGTAGAAATGCACATTTTACAAACGTTTACTGTTCTTTAACACAAACAAACTAACCATCACGCCGCGCCGTCTCCTTCCGAAGGCTTAGACAGCCGTTGTCGTCCACTCCATACTTCTCCACGTATCCCTATCTTGTGCTTTTTGCATCCAATCGCCAGCAATTCTTCTTACGTCATCGGATCGTCTTGTGGAGGGTCTCCCTCTGTTTTTTTATGTTCGCGGGGTCTCCACCCTACCACCCTTCTGGTCCATCTATTGTCTACCAATCTGGCAACATGTCCCGTAAATGACCATTTAAGCTTCGCTACCCTTGCGACGACATCTGTTACTCCCGACCTTCTACGTATTTCAGTATTTCTTATCTGGTCTGAGAGTCTTACGTGTAGCTCTCCAAAAGGGTAGGCATAAATAATGGACTGCCACACTCTTTTTTCCTGATTCTTCATTCACACATCGTGTCTTACACGCACATTGATTTCTCCGACTCCCCACGTGGCCGACCTTCAATATTTGCTTTATTTGATCGTGTCACCTTTTTCTGGTCTTTTTCTAGTTCTAGTTCCGTTTACGTAGTACTTTCTTTACCATTCTTTCATAATTCAGTCTTTCCGTGTGCCCAAACCACTTTAATGATCCTTTCATTTGCACTGCATTCACTTATGTATATAGAAATAGAAGATGGTAACTTTAAAATGATTTCTGATATGTTATGATACTAACAAAAATATTGCGATTTTATGTCCGGTTGGTGGCCTAAAAACAAAACGCTTCTCTTGGTCAAGATATCAAAACACTTCTCTGGATGACGCAATTCTCTCAAAATAACATTATTGTGAAGATTTATGAATTGTGAAAACATTTTTTTATTGTGATTATTATGTGAAAAAACATTCGCTTTTTGGAAGTTTTAAAGTTTTGCCTTTATTGGCAATTATCAAAGACATTTGAAAATTATTAAGAAAGGCAAAACATGTAACTTTAGAAAGTTAGTTTTTATGAATTTATAGTATGTATTATATATAAATATGAGTTTACGAGATCTTCTTTGACTAGGTATGGTTCAATGAAATAATGAACCATGTCAAAATAATTTTTCAAAAGTATTAGTAAACTTTTCAAATAATTTGTTTAAATGCTTTTTATGAAACAGTTTAGTTGAAAATATAAGTACGATATTAAATAATAATGAAATAAAACGATGTTTTTTTACTTATTCCACTTTTGTCTTTATTTCGACAGCGACCGGTTTCGCCAGGCTCGCTGGCATAGACAGACTGGATTCATTATCGTATCCAAACCAGTCTGTCAATGCCAGTGAGCCTGGCGAAACCGGTCGCTGTCGAAATAAAGACAAAAGTGGAAGTAGTAAAAAAACATGGTTTTATTTAATTATTATTTAAAATGAACTTCCAACAAGAGATTTCAG